>PNEQ01030110.1:35732-100927 GCA_003012365.1 Medauroidea extradentata | reverse complement strand
GAAGGAGGGTGAGGTATATAAGGGGGAGCTGCAGCAGGAGAGAGAGAGTTTTGCTGGCAGGTGCCTAGTGTGATCTGAAGTGATAGTGACGAGTATTGGATTGCGACGACTGTTCAAGGGCGTCCAGCGAGTGGGACCGCAGCAAGTAGGAGGAAGAAGGTGATTCTAGGCCAGAAAGATTCTGCGGTATTATTTCTTTTGGGTCCACCATTGTGAGTGACTAGTAACCTTTCTATAGACAGAGAACTTGTGTAGATGTATTTTTTTTTTATCCTTTATGTAAGTAGTAGTTGTTTCTTCTGTTTGCCATTTATTGTGATACATCTTTATAGACATAGATTTTTTTTGTATATACAGTTGTAAATAAACTAGATTAGATTTATTTTCTTTATTTTATGAAAGACCTCCATCCCCAAACGTACCTAGCCCGCAACTTGTAGCAATACGTTAACAGCTAAATCGCCATGTCTGCACTGTAGCGCAAGATGAACAGAATTTGCGGTATAATTACATACTTAACATTTTCCTTATCACAATTTCAAAAAAGGCGAAAAATAGTAAAATTCAATATGGTGACTGAAACCGAACCTTAAATATAAAGTGTGTGTCTGCTGTACACACAATCTGACGTATTTAAAGAATGCCGAAAATGTTCGCTTCAATTTTTTTAAATTATGGTATGTATTATACAGTAGTGAAACGACGAAATGACTTATATACAATGCAATATGCACTCTATAAACAAACCAAATACATTATTATTCTGCTCAACATAACGAATAATATTCATTATCACTAATTTTTATTTTTAATACCCTTTACTTTAATTGTAATGATCACTGTAAGATCCTGTTTGAGTATATTTTGGGATATCATAACTGATGTTTTGCAAGTTGAATAACCTAAAATCCGCCTAGTTTCACACAACAGCAATTAGAATATTGACACTACCATCCAACATCTAATATCAGTGCAGTTCTTCAGAATTATAACTGTGATTGTTCTGACAGAGTAGTCAAATGTATGTGAAGTTTGTCACAATACCGCATGAAATTTGCATATATGGGTATACATTTGGTTAGTGGTTTTCAACACAGCACAAATTATCTCAGACTATACATGTATCCTCAGAATATAGTGTTTCGCCATTTGTGACCCCTAATTTAATTGGGGTTGTTCCGGTGTTCTTAGGGTGGCGATGTCAGAACAGGAGACCATTATATTCGTACCTCAGGGCGAAGGCATGATTGGTAGCTTCTAGGGAGTAGAGTTACTAATTAAGATGGTCTATTCTAGACTAGACTCCCACAAGGGCGATCCGGGTTCAATTCCCGGCGAGGTTGGTTCCCGGATTTTCGCATGGAGTCGTGCCGGACGATGTCACTGGTCGGCGGGTTTTCTCGAAGATCTCCCGTTTACATATCTACCTCATTCCAGCACTGCTCCATACACACCTCATGTCACCCCTCACCGGCGCTTGAGACCTAGAAGTTAAGTGCTGACCAAAGACTTTTCAATCAATATATACCTTACTATAATAGTATTATAGACCTAATAACAAAACAAGGGATTTGAACTGTATAAATCAAAAACCAGTTCGAAACCGTTTCACTACTGGTTTTGCAGCACAGTCGTCACTCGGGTAGACGACTGGTAGCCCTCTTTACTCGGTGAATACGTTAGCTTGCTCTCAATTGCGAGGATAATCTGCGCAAAGTGTTTTCATACGACTTGAACCTGCCCCGTCTGCCGGCTGGCGCAGCCGAGATGTCCGTGACGTCGAGTAATATAATAACACTGTTTGCTCTGTTACTTTGCCGTACTGGGGAGGGAATCGAAAACTTTGGAATTGTTCAAACAGCTGCCGTGTCGTAACGATACAACACTCAGACGCCTCTTCTCACACTATAGTTTCTATCGGTAACTGGACGATCGGAACAACTCAATGTTGAAGAGTTTCGATGGATGTAATGACTATGGCATTAAAAGTTCAAGACTGGCACTGCTATAAAATATTGACCCCCTTATGTCTAATTTTAGTTCCTTCATTATCCGTAAATATAAATGAAAATTGGTGGCGTCACTAGCACACTCGTGCTAGTAATTATTTTTCCAACATTAAATGTATTACATTTTGAATGTACAAATATTAGAAACTTACTTAAGTTTACCGAGAAGAGTTTTTAATGAGTTTTGATTAAAATAACGAACTTCTCTTTATAACAGCCCCACTGCGGTAATGGCGCTATCTACGATTCAATTAGCAATTATCATCTACATGATGTAATTTACTTCTGTGACCGATTTAGGGATATTATTAACACTACCGTGGAACTTACAATACTTACACTGTAAAACCCAGGTGCCAAAGAGATTCTTTATAAAACTACAATGGTTGTCCTTGTAATAAATACAAAGCATGTGTTTGTTAAATTAAAAGGAATATTTTTGAAGTTGTACTTTTAATAAGGAAAACAGTAAATTTAAATTCTAATTGCACTTCATAAATAACACTGAACTGATTTAGGTTTTGAATAAAAGACTTTTACATAAAAATATTTAAAAATAAAAACAATTTCAAATGCTAAGTTTTAAAACACTCTCCTCGCGCTTAGCTGCCACACATTTTCCCCTCTACCACTGTGACTTCCTTACTGCTAAGTCTTTATTTATTTGTACACATTCAATGCACATTTCCACATAATTATTATTATCTAAAAGCACGCAATTTATATAAACATTCGCTTTATTTCAGAAAAATGCTTTCCAGAGGTTGTGATTATTGCATAAGTAATTTCCGACGAACCTATGATTTTGGTAGACTACACATTTATTGTAAGTTTCTTCTCCCCCCCCCCCAACTAATTCCTTTCATCATTATGAACTAATAACTATACACGAAAAATTTTTCAACATTTACAAAAGTTTGTACAGCTACAAAGAAGTACCTTGTCATATTTTACAAATAAAAATATTACAGTGCAGGAACTGTCGGTATATCGCTATATAGAATTCCTTTGCAGTATTACAAACTTAACCTTTGTAACTTCATAAACTAATGATTTCACAAAAAAAAAAAAACTTTGTAAATTTTACAAATTTTTTTAGTGTGTATAGGACAGAAGTATTCTCCGCAGCAAGGCACGGCATTTTCAGCCAAAGAGAAACGGTGAATAATATTACAGCCGCCGTTTGGAATATACTCTGAGGTCAGAAAATAACTCGAATTGTGCATGTTCGCTGTGATAAGAAACTGTGTAGCAAAACGAGGCAGTAAAGTATCTTTATACCAGATGCACGTATTCATCAACATTTTCGACTTCATTAGGAACGGTAACGTCCACTTTTTCCGTTTCATATAGTAGAGAACGGAAAATTACGCGATTAAATTTCAGGGCGAGATACACGTTGTTTTGTAATTCAATTTCGTTTCAGTTTAATCAGCATGATTTTAAGAAATTCATACGAATCACAAATGTGTAGCTGAACAAGGAACGAATCATGTGTTACTTGGTGTGAAGTAATACCTGGTGACTGGGACTGCAGCCAATGGAGAGCAAGAGTGCAAGTCGTTGAATACACGAGATTTCTTCTCCATACCTGATGTAATAACTTTTCGGATGTTTTACTAATACTCGTTCCAAAAAGTGTATAATTGTTTCATATATTTACTATCTGCCCAGTTGCAGCTTTGCAGGTGTGGAATAATTTAATGTAAACAGCACCTCTGTTTAAAATATTGGTTACACTGTAAAAAATTTTCCTCCGTCGATTTATGGGATTTCCGGTAAAAATTTCTCCGGATACCTCTGTGAATTCACGGAAACTTAGTTCTTGATCCAACAGAAGTTTCCGTAAAACAGTTGTATCAAACGGAACTGAGACATTTTTACAGGTCTACAATGCTACAATTGTATTTCTACAGATTTACAGATTTACCGGTGATGTCATTAAAATATATCCGTAATATTTTCATCTGTCCAAACCATAAACTTTCGATTTTTTCCGTGGAATTGTCTGCAGCAGACTTGCGGACACATTGCGTATGATTCCGTAGTGTATATTTTCTATAGACATTATATATATATATATATATATATATATATATATATATATATATATATATATATATATATATATTAGTATTAGCAGTGCGCCCGCGGCATTGCTCGTGCATATTACTGAGAGCAGATACCTGTTTGTACACCAATATGTTTAGTTCAGTCATCAAGCGTTACAATGACAAATATGCTATTTGAGCTAACTATGCAGCAGGATAAGTAGCTATAGCTGTCCACGCAAAAAGCAGACTTAAGTTTGCCCCTGCCACGGGTAATCGAATGAAACAAGTAGTTTACAACTGATTTCCCTCGAACACAACAATTGGTGATGATTCCCTCAATAAAAGATTTGATTTTCAAAACCTTTACTTTAAGAAGTGGCATTAGGCGTTTTGGCGGGATAATGTTTCGCTGAAATATAAACGTATTTGGTGCCCCAACCTTGAGGTTAGTGAAATTGTATGTGTGGGCTGATGCCGTCGAGGAACTTCATTAGATAGTGAACTGCATAATCCGTTATCACCACTTTTGAACGACTTCATCCAAATTGCACTAATTTCGTATTCCTTCCAGTTTTTGTGTAACATATCTACACATTTGCTCAGCCTTTAAAGAAATTTGACTCAGGATCGCCCGAACAATAGATCGGAGCTACAGACAACTGCGCGACATTACGTCGAAATTATTCATGAACACTACTTTTAAAAATAAAATATTAATTTTCTGAGCTCATGGAGGTTGTACAACACCGTCTCTCGACAGAACTGTGGAATGAAACTCATGTAAAATGTATTTTTCGCTAGTCGTACTTGCTTTTCGGATCGTCTGTCTTGAAAGTTCAAAAACTAAGTTTTCTTCTTAATTAAGTTATCTTATAAAATAAAAATTTGCATTACATTTTTAGTTACTTACGTAAGCATAATTCTAACGCGAACACCACCTCACAGTATCTCTATTGGTTAGGTAAGTACCATCGGCTGATATAAAAAAAAAATGTATTTTCACCCCTTTAGGTCTCAAATTTCGAAAAATCTTAACTCCACACCTTAAATGTTTGTTCAAGTATCCTAGTGAAGTGAAAATCACAGTGATAGCTCATTCATTCGAAGCAAAATCGATCATTCATTAAAAATCGCATCATCCTGTACAGTACTGAGAGTTCGATTGTTGAAAAATTATTAAACCTCTTTGCGGCCATTTGCCTAATCATCATCCTTAAACAAAAATAAACTGAATATATAGTTGGGTTCTATATATATATATATATATATATATATATATATATATATATATATATATATATATATATATATATATATATATCGCGGATTTATCTAAAACCCATACCAGGTATTTTCAACTCCTAAGAGACTGAATTTCACAAGACCCTTGAAACACATTTTATAGCACTTTACTGGTGTCTCTTGAACGTGAAGAACATGGCAATTGCCCGCTGGGTTCAAGATATATAGACGATTATTTGAAAACACGTTTCATCAATTTTCTCCCCTTTGACCTCCTTATGCAGCGAATTGTGCGAAAATTCGTAAAATTACTTTTCAGTTAAATTAGTATCAATCTTAAACAAAAATTACGTCATATATAAAATATTAATGGCGTCGATATTTATCGACTGTGAATCGGAAACACATTTTACCCTCTTTTTACCTCTTTGGGGCAAAATCCGGAAAATATATTTGAATTGTATTTTAGATATTTACGTAAGCATCAATCTAAAGTAAAGAGCACTTCGATATCTCGATTGGTTCGATAGATATAGAGGAGTAATCGTAAACACATTTCACGTATATTCAGTCCCTTAATTACCAAATTTCGAAACGTCTAGGAGTCCTGTTAGTCATTTGTGTACGTAACCAATTGAAATAAGAATCACGACAGCAAATTGTTTTTCAGCGATATAGACGATTCATAAAAAACATATTTCTCCCCTTTTTAGTTCTTGAGGGTCGGATTTCAATAAATCCTGAAACTGCTTTTTGGGCATTTACGTAAGCAACATTTTAAAGTGAAAACTAACCCTCTATCCCGAAGGATTCTATATGTTGTATATATATATATATATATATATATATATATATATATATATATAACAATAGTTAATCGGAAATACATTAAAAGTCTTCTCACCCCCTTTAATGTAGAATTTAGAAAAATCCTAAAATTTTCTAATATTCATTTTTATGGCTGTTCTATCAAAGAAAAAATCACTATGATAAGCCGTCGGGTTCGATCTATACTATAGACGTTTCTTCGGAAATACATTTCACCCCTTTTCATCCCTATAAAGGCTGAATTTCGAAAAATCCCTTCCTAGTGCTCGCTCACGACCTTAGGGGAATCCACACAAACATTTCACGATTCTGGCTCCAGTGGTTTGGGCAGCAGTTTGATATGTCAGTCAGTGTTCTCTTTTACATACAGAGATATATATGAGGGGCTTAGAATGATAGTGGTGTAAATAAATTTTTCCTAAGAAGTGTATGCTTAATTCATATTAAACATGTTTTAAAAGGAAGTTCCGTTACAATTGTTACACTTTTATACTCAATTTTCGAAGTAAAATTCAAATGCTAAAAAATCGGGCGCAGTGTTTTGTGTGTAAAAGCAATTAATCGTTTTTGCAAAAAAAATACTTTATGTGACTTACACCATTATCATTCTAAGCCCTACACAAACACACACACACACACACACACACACACACACACACACATATATATATATATATATATATATATATATATATATATATATATATATATATATATATATATATATATATATAGTAACATATGGACCGAAGCTTTGTTATTTTATTTAAATTACTTTTTTTTGAACCCCCGCAGTCTAAGTTGTTTACGTATAAAATTGAGTGTTGTTTATATTGAGGTTATTTTTATTATTGTTAATGATGGTTAATTAATTTATTTTATTATTATTTTAATATTTCCAGTCTGACAACAATTTGAGTTTCGAGGGATACGTTCGCTTTGGTAATTTACGTAATTTTATGTGTTTTCGATTATTTAATTTTTTTTCTTGAATGGATTAATTCAGTGGAGCAGCTTAAGATTCTAGAAAGCTCCCTAGGAAGATTTCTGAGAGCTAGCAACGCCGAGAGCAGCGTTTTGTTTTGGCCATAATTTTAAATTTAGATTCCACATTGTTAAAGTGGAGCAAGGTTTAGCTAGCTGAATACGCGTCTACTTTTAGGAAGCGTGTAGTTGATGTGACGACTCCGCTTAGATAATTACATTTTGTATCTAAAGTCCGATATCAAGAGTGGATACAGGCGTTTGAAGATAGGCCGAAGACGCGGCGCGAGGACGTTGTGGCCGGGAGAGCGCCTGGACGGTATTTGTGGTATTAACCTGTAGTGAGGTGTGTACTACCGCGAGCTACCGCGGAGGCCGATGAAATTTATTACGTCGAGGTCTTAGAGTGAGCCGGGTCTCGCTTTAGGGAAGACATCTCAAGCAATTTCTTTCGCTACGTGTCATCTAAAGCTGCAGAAGACCACAGGGAGCCGAGCAGCACTTCGGATCTCAGGACCAAAACTGCTAAGTGCCAAGTGCCGGCAAAAGTATCGATAGCATTATGCTAAGCTTTGTAATAATACCTCGGCCAGTAAACACATAATATTTGCATTTCAATTATAATGAGCTTCCTGCCTCATAGCACTGGCGAGATCAAAGTTATTAGGTGGATCTCAGTCAGTTTTAGCCTCTTCAGACATTATCCGAAAATATATATGATTGTTAAATCAAATATAAAAAATTGATTAAACAATTTTTTTGGATGAATATTGTTGATGCCTAAAACACGTATATATGTTTTAACGTGTTTAAAATCCTTTAATAGCTTTCCCAAATACTGTAACAAAAAAAATTGATGCTGGAAGGGTAAACGATATCGCTTTCGGACAAAACCCATTTTCAAGTCTACGAAGAGGAAAATAATGGTACAATAATGAAAATGTTGAAGGGAAGAAATATGCGTAGGAGTTTCCTAGTGTTTATAGGTACAAAATACTTATTTGCTCAGAGTTATCGGAATATGAAAAAAACAACGCGGTGGGCTGCAAAGGAATAAGAAAGATGTAATTAATGGCATATGGGGATTTATCATAATAACTTCTACAAACGGTTAGATTTTGTGTGAGGGACCTAGTAAATGAGGATTTGATTACTAATCTCTGTCCGGAAATATTTCATTCAAAAGTTATGTGTATATTATGATATGAATTCCTGGCGGATTATGACTCGAGTGATCCAGATAAGCTTGATGGCTCGATCAACACTAATCGACTGAAAGCCACCTAACTTCAACAATAATACCAACTGTCGTTTTAGCTCTTGAGCGTTTCTCAAGATAGCTGCGCCAGTAACAATGAAGTGTACAAATCCATCATGGAGCAATATGGGTGCAGCCTATGGGTCTTCCGCTCCATGATCAAGATGGCTGCCGGGTAAAGATTATTACTTAAAAAAATAGTTTTCTGATTTTTTTATTTTTGGAAATTTTATTGAGAATTATCTACTTTTAGGAAAGTTTTGAGATTTTGAAGTGCGCTTGTAGAATATTCCCTATAATTATTTTTTCATAATTTAAATATAATTTGAAATTTTCAGAGTATGTTCCGGTTGTTTGGATGCAATATTTTGGAAATTTTCAAATATTATAGATAGCTGCAGAGTTCAATGTCAGGTCTCCAGACTTCAACAAGCGAGGTGGTGCAAGTGTATCACGTTACAGAAATCTACGGGTTTGATTCCCGACTCCGCCCATCCTTGTTCCTGTTTCCTATGGTTTCCCGAAATCACTCAAGGCGAATGATGGGTTGAATCCCTTGATATTGGTCATGGCCGATTCCTTTTCTGGTTATCTGACATTGTTCAGTTCTTTGTGTTACTGTAGCTAATGATCTTAGCTGTTGATGAGATGTTAGGCATCCATTCGCTCCCATCCCTCAGTCATAGTAGTTGGTATGGCAGCCAGCCATTCAAACGTGTATGCCGTATTGCCTACGTAGTAAGAACTGTCTTATTACAGTCCACTCTTTTTACGAAATTTACACGAAAACGGTTGGTTCTACGCATTTACAGCAAGGCGACCTTTTTTACTTCTGACGCGCTTCTCTAGTAGAAAACCGTATTAAAAGTTCGTAATTCCTGATGGTAGAAAAGTAGCATGTAATAAAAGGGGTAGCCACCCTAGTATTTTGTATTAGGGTGCAAGGTATTGATATCATTCTAATGTGTATTTCAAGGTCCTGGTGGTATAAAGCAATGCTCAACTTGTCATCATTAAATGCTTCTTAATTTCTATTATTTTACAAAAATACACATAAAATTTTCTATGATTAAGGGTTCATACCACCCTATTAGTTTTAGGTACAAAGTGTCCCGTATATTTTCTACTTGTTTTATCTTAAGGAATCACCTTCCGAAGTTTATCGGTTGAATTCAGCTGCATGCTGTATATGTACATGTGTAGAAAGAGGATATGAAGGAAGGCCTCACTAGAGTACGCACTCAATTAAGTGGCAAGGGACTACACAGATTCAAAGCGTGCGGCAGGCCGTGTTGTCTGTGATGCGATCTCATGTTCACAACCCTTGTTATATGTTGTCCTATCTTTGTCGACAACCAACCTTCCGCTCTCTTTCTTACCATTACCTTCTCTCCACACACAAACAAGCCTTGAGCCGTGCGCACTGACTGAGTTGTCCACATTAAGTAGAATTAAAACAAATCTAGCTTGTAAGCAATGAGTTGTCAACACTACTCGAAACTTTTTTAGAAACCAGGATGATACAATACATTTCGTTTAAAGTGCTGGTCTCGAAATTTATACCAAAAAACTTGAATTCTTGCCAGAGTACGTCATAAACGTGATGTATTCAGAGCTTGAGAACAGTAATCTTCAGTTAGAAATTAAGGAACTGTACCTATTTTAAACACATTTGTTTTAACGAATATTTTAAAACTGATACCAGGGTTTAATTATTTCCAACAAGATTTACTAACTCATCATATTTAGTAACAAACAGATATCGAAAATATCATGCAGAATATTGTAAGCACCTATATTGTTAGACTTTTTTCCACCCCACTTCATTTTCACTGAAGTGGTCATGAATAGCTGTGTAAACGTTCGGTGACACGCACATACACACGCACGTGTGAGATGAATAAATAAAGAGGCTGCGTGAGCTTCAGTAATGCATATAAATATATGACATTAACCTGATTTGCAGAATCTGTAATGACCACAACTTATAGGGCATGTAAAAAAATTAACAGCCCAAGATTCAGGGGTTTATTTCTCATTTAAATAAAGGAAGAAATTATACGGAGCACTTTCAAGCTAAGTTGTATTAAGTGAGCTATTAAATATAGAGTTTAAAACAGTACTTTGGCAAAAAGGCGAACATGATTTGATGTTAAATTACGGTTCTTTGGAAAATTCTAAGTATAGTGTTAAGATGTTTAACATGTAAACAAATCATTCTTGTAACCGCTACCTTTCATGAAAATAATAATAGTCGTTCGGTGTTTATTATATTATTCTCATATTAAACACCCTCCTCCTTTAAACAAATCCTGGCTACGCCCCTGTTTGTATAATTTCTGTGTCTGTGATTCAGGCACTGATGACTTGAAGATCACGAAACGTTAGAGGTGTCGCGAATAAGAAAGAACCCATCTATTTCATTGGTGCTCTATGGCCACGTTACGCACAAGAATGTCATCACACACTGAAAGAACAGTATTGTTGCAGATACCATGTGTTAAAATAAGGACAACATTCCTGTTTTGTTTCCGGTACTATCTCGATTGTTCCTACAATAATCTGTTCTGTAAAAGTAACAATATGTTCTGTAAATGAAAGATACACTTTGCTCCTATAGAATATGTTTCACTTCTATAGAACATAATCTTGTAGCAACAAAACAATCCAGACAGTGCCGACAACCAAACAGGACTGTTGTCCTTAATTTAACAGAAATATGGTTCATACACAAATACCTTTATTTCAGTGCAACCCAATTAGCGAGATAAAACTGCGTTCAAATAGATTTTCGTGCAGTTCAGAACATGTTTCATCATAAATTCCCAGTCAAAGGACTGCATAAAAGTTATTACAGTTGAAGTTTAAAACTAACGTTACATTGCTATGACCACAGCTATGAGAGATGCAAAGCAAAGTGTCTGACATCTGGTGGTGAACTTCTGAACCTTCGGAATGGTGATACCGACTGCAGACGCTATAATGTACACGTGTGTAGCGAAGCAATTTAAAGTCTATAAATAATTACTAGTTGGCAAAAGTACTGTTCTCCGTTGTAAAAATATAATAGTTTTATTAAAAATATATTTCTATATGTATATAACGAGCACTGTCGATAGGTAACAATGTAAAAATATCGTTATGGGTGTTATCATTATTTTCACACATCGCAGCTTCCGCCAAACTATATATATATTCACATTATATCTCTAAACTAATTCTGTATAAACATTTTTTTTTTTTGTTTTCCAATTTCCCTATGTATTGTAGTAAACACATTGCTTTCATTATAGCTGGTTTATTTACAACTTACGAGGCTAGGCCTAACCTCGTCCATTTACTGAACACAAAATTGTTGAAATTATATATAATCGTAGACGTGTATGTGCAGTTGTAAGCGTTAAAATATATACTTAAGCATGCGAGTTTTATTTGAAATAATTTTCCGCTATTATGTTTATTTTTGAAAAGTAAACATTTTTCCTACATAAAAATCTTACAAAATAATTTCCGAATTTTCGTTTGCAGAATGTTTCGTAAATATCCAATAACATGAAAATTACAAGCTCACAATATCCCCTTTTTTATATAAAGTTATAGTCTACTTACAATAACTATAGTATTAACATGTAACAATAGCATGAACTAACCTTCAAGCATTGTGTAACCTATAAGCATTCTGAACGGACAGTATTCGTGCGCACAAATTTTAATCAATTTTGTAGTTTTCCGAAATGATTATATTTACATTTTTCTTTTTGTAAATTGTATTTTCGGCATAACGAAATCATTTATTGATGCACACTCTCATGCGGCTTTTATTTCGTGTCGCTTCTAATACACACTTCGATTTAAAAAATTTAATGTATTAAACAATTTATTACATATTTGGTATTAAATAGTTCGTCGTGATCAATATTAGTTTTATACGCGTGAACTGCACCCTGCATTTAATCCACACGAGCCCTTGAAAATACAAATAAACTCGCGTCTCCATTGCCACGCATACGGAAAATACATTTCTGTCACCATTCCGGCCATCTGAAAGGCGCGACAGTGCTGCTCCTAGTGATGCTTTGCATCTCCCATAGGTAGTATGTTGCTGCGTTCTTATTTCCGTGAATTTACCATTGCTTCACGGTTGTAAAAATGCCACAATTGGAATAAAGAGTAATATCTTCAAAGACACAGATTCCTTTGCCCGTGTAGGTACGTGAGCTGTGCACTATGTGATCTAAATAACGGTCAATGATACACAACCACTCAGCGTGAGGGTAACACAGTCCTAGCATATTGCCTCGCTCATTAGACGAGGAGCCATCGTTTATTAACAATACCGTCTAGGTTAAGAAGTCCATTCCTACAAATTAAAACATCTAAAATATCTTAAATACTATATTTAGAACGAACAATAACATCAACAATGAATTAAGAAAAACATTTCATTATTTAAATGTTAAAACTGTATTTTTTTATGTTTACTACGAAGTCCTCTGTAGAGTTTGAGTAGGCTTCATTGCAGCATAACTACATTTTTAAATATACTTAAAATAATCTTTTATACACACCTTGCTAGTGTAGTCTGTTAACTTTAATCTAAGCAGTTATAATATCTGAAACTGTATTTTACTGGGGCCAAATATGGTTTTTAGTTTCAGGGATGTTTCCACGTTAAAAATATTAAATATGTGTGCATAATGGCTGGAATAAAAATTAAGGCAGTGCTCACTTCATCGTAAACAGTCTATAACATTGTATATTGTACCAGCTTACACATTTGCATGAAAAAATTCATTAGGTAAGAAGCACCCAAAATGTTCGAAAACTTTACAAGTAGGATATATATTATGTACATGTGAAGCAAGTTTGATCAAAATCTGATTCTCTGGTTCGTAAGTTCTTAGAGACACGCGCTAAGTCATAAAAGTGATCTTGGTGGCAAATGTTTCGTTTGGAAAGTAGACTCCTTCCCTGGTTCTAAAACGTAAAACGTATATGCAGAAATATAATTATTCAGTCTTACGATATAGACGCACATGTCTTCAAGCATGCCAGGTAGTGTGCACATATGACCCATGCCTTAAATAGTAGTTTTTTTTTTTTTTTTTTTTTTTCAAATTTACTTCTTCAGCACTCAACTAATCAGCTACACAAATTCATCTCGTTAAAGAAAGAAGCAATGGAACTGAATATTATTAGCAGCTCTCTTCAGTGTTTTCTGAAGAGGAATTTCTTTTGATGAGCAATAAAGCAGAGAAAAAAAGGAGTAGAACGCATTTTCTAAGAAAGATAATTTTATGTAATACTGGAAAATGATGTGTATGTGTTCTTCAAAGAGTACGGGATTCTTCCTCGCGTTGAAAATTACAATTATCTTTAATAATTTAAAAAGTCATACGTTAGTGATTTTTTTAATTTTCTGTAATAATTGTTTTTTTATATTTATGGAGCAAATCACATATGCGTATAACTAATTTTTTGAAATACAGTTATTCAAAAAACCGCGAAGAATTTTTTCTCATCAATCAGCAGAATTAAGAGAATTGATTAAATTAATAGAAGTCTAACATTAACATATAGGATATTCTGCTATGAAAAGATGGTGTCAATAAAGTCAAACATGATGAGCAAAGAAAGTACAAGTCAATTTATGTTAGGACGTAAAAAGTTCGAAAGACAAAAGGAGCAAATTGGAGTAGTAAATCTATAGTCTTGTGTATGTCAAGAGGAAAATATTTGTATATAATTGAACGTGTGATAAAATTTTTAAAAATTGGGAATTATTTAATACAGTACATTGGGATTTACATTATTTTAATGATCGGTAGTTTAAAGCTGGTTTTTATAGTCTGTGGGCCTTTATACATTCTGTTTGAATGAAGTAGGTTGACACAGACGGTACGGTTTACCTGAGCCAGTTTCACAATGTTTGATTCTGTCCCGATTATCATCTGATTAAATTTTAAGTGGTGGTTAGCAGTGTTTTGTGTTTCTCGAGTTATGGTTAGCTTAACACTGCTGTTTAACTAATGGTAACCAATGGTTAAGTTAATAACAAGATGTACCGATTACTGAGTTCATCAGAATATTTATTATCAAATATGTTTTTTTTTAATCAATAAAACATAACCCTTGTGTTGAAAACATGATTTTGTGTTACAAAATCAGAAAAATTATTGTAATGTGAAGTTATACAAAGAAAGTCTTCATTTCTTTAAATTTTATTGGACAGTAAGTAGTTTCGTTCGAAATTAATATATCACTGCCAATACAGAGGTTGTTTCACAACTGAGGTTATGGCAGGCGTGATTTTTTAAATGTGATTGTTGCAAACAAAATTAATAAAACTCAATATTCGTATTCTGAAACCGAAGAATTTCTTGCTGATAGACGAAAATTTTTGTGAAGATATAGTATCAGTACAAAAATATTAACTTACGCATTATTGCGAGAAAACGTGTTCCGTGGTTTAACGTTAATAACTATTAGCTTAAAAAATTGCATGTTGCTATTCTTTTTGGTGTTGTGTTAAATGTTAAGAGGGAGAGGTAAGTTTTGGTTAGGTTACATAGTAGGCCTACTTATTTTTTGTAAATAAACTTTCAAAATGCATCGATTATTTGCTTGAACATAAAAAAAAATTAAACATAACATAACTTACATCCAAACTATTTTTAATTCTACGATTGGCACATGAAAACCAAAAGCAGTAACCTTCAACGCCTGAAAATTTGAAACATTGGCTGTTATTACTGAAAAAAAAATTTAATTAATTTTTGGCTTCATACATGAGTTTATGCTAGTCGAATATAAATAACATGAAAATAGAGAAAGTCACTTGCAGATGTTTTACACAAACATAATCGGAACCTGCAAAACAAAACCATTAACGGAGAAACAAAACAGATGTTTTACAAGATTGAATATTTTCGTCCACATTTATTACAAAATCTGCTGAAGTGATTTTCGGTGGATATCCACTTCACTCCTTGAAGACCTACACACGTTCTTCGCTATTCTTTTTTCGTGTTCGTTTTTAAAATGTTGTCGATAAGCGGACACACGCCCGAAAAAGTGTTGAACTCGGCTGCAATCGACTTCCAATATTCCTCCTTCTGTTTCCATGTCACTGCGTCGGTGTTTTTATATTTCTCAATATGACATGTTTCATGTTCTGCAATTATAAGTTCTTTTTCAGAGGTAATGAAACCACCGGAACGTGCATGTTTACCTCTTTCGTCCTTTGTTTACAACAGGGGTTTGTAAGGTCTGGTATTTCTATAGGACTTTCTTTGACCGTCACATATTTTTGATTTTAGTTCCATGTCCCTGGCGCAGTGCACTAGTAAAGAACCTCATCCTAAACTCAGGAGTTTACCCTGGGTAAAGTAAAATTGAAAATATATATATATTTTTTTTTCGTAATGTTTTCTTGAGTGTCCGACATTTTCTTACGCAATTAAATGACGTCAATTGTTACAAGGAATATTTTCATGTTTGGTTTGGATTAGTTTTTTTTATATATTAATTACGCTAATTAGGGTTTTGAGGCAATTTATGAATACTAGCGACGATAACAAACAGGTTCTCAGACGTTTGCTACGTTTTTTGAAAAGTTTAAGAGCGGACCGTCGCTTGGTTCAGTTTTGTGGATGTACGGACAAAAAATATATTTAAATTGTAGAAGTCTTAGTTCCGACTGTTTTAGTCCTGTTACGAAATTGCTCAACCTTTATTCCAAACAAAGTTGGGATTAACCAAGAACGTAAATTAAGTATAACTTATTCTTTGTATTAGGCCTAAGGCCTATAACCTAGCTATACAATCGTGTCTTCAATGGCATGGTAGGCCTACGTTACATCCTACATTCCTAGAAAGTATACATAAATAGTAGGCCTATATCCTCAGCGAGATTTAGGCATAGTTACTAGAGTCGTTTTTGGACTTGATTTTGGTCAATAACCTATATTTTTATCTGCCCTTTATGTACTTTTTGTAGATGAAAATAGTCATATGCATTGCATAAAAACGAAATAATTATCAGACGTTGCAATAAACAGTTGTAGGGGCTTGGTTGACATTGTGTCCTGTCATGAATTATTAAAAGACCATTTAAACAAAATTTAGGTATTAAATTTTTATGTGTAGGTTACATGACATTTCCGGCTGTACAGACACGATTAGAAAAATCAAATTACACAAATTAATTATTTATATATTTGTACATTTACATCTCGAATCTGGAAAAAAATAATTTATAATGTTAGTGAAGAATCTTGAAATTATTGCTGGTTTTACATTAAGTAAGGCTATTATAATATCAGGCTATGAAATTTAAAAAAATATATAGTTACTTCGTTATACCTATATTTAAGTTCTTATTATTTTATTTATTTTTCTTACAAATGTTTCAGGGTGATACATGAGGTCACATCAAGAAACTGTCCATTGTTGTCTCTACTGCCAATGATTGTAAAACTTCCAGAACCGCATTAAAAGTTAGCAGCTTGCGTAATATGTGTATTCTTTCAAGAATCCCTGTATGTATGTAAACATTAATAATAATAATAATAATAATAATAATAGTTTTGCTAAAGGCATAACATATGGGATACCCAATCAGGAATTTTGCAGTTCAGTTAGGACACACACAATTATTTTTCTTCTTTATGTTACAACTCGTTTAGCATTTTATAATTACCACAGCAAAATACTTAAGAAATTAAAAAAAAATCTTAGGTATCTCACAGAATTTATTATGTCAGGGAAGTCTATATTTAGACTGACTATCTCTCTCTTTTCTCTCTCTCTCTTTCTCTCTCTCTGACACACACACACACTCCCTCACCAACATACACACACAAATGTGCTCTCTTGCCTATTCTCGCTTCTTACCAAAACACACACATAATAAATACACCACGCCTCCATGAGTACAAAATGGGAGGGCAAGAGTACCTACAATTGTAGAAAGCATTTAATTAAAATTTTGTAAACGAAACATTTTTCTGACAATTGAATTAAAATAGCCAATCTTTTTATTTATGGGAATTATTATACACACTTCTAGGTTAATGTAAAAACCATTACATTGACATGCTCAAACGTTTCCCTCGCTGCAATACTTCATTTTTTAAAAGATTGTCTTCTTTTTTTTTTTTGCACAAAGTTTATTAAAATAGGCTATATATTATTTAAATTCTTGACTACTTAGTGCTGCCTTGCATGAAAGTTACATTTTTTTCTGTAACCCTCATATTTTGATAAGATGACAAAATAAGTTCAGAGAGATTGCATGCTCTGTATGCAAGATGTGACAAAATTTGTAACACACTACAACTTGAGAATAGGGTGACATGAGTAACTGGTAATTTATTATATGTTTGAAAAACTGCCCTATCTAGTTTTCACTAGTTTCTGCAAAATTAATATCATTAAATTAAGTGCCAATTTATGACAATCTTTTCAGTTCAGACCAAAGCCGATAAAAACAAAGCATACTTAAAATTCAATATACACTCAATTTACTTTCATTCGTTTTGTTGAAATTAAGCTTTCTTTAAGTGTCACATTTGCTTTAAACATGCATATTTAAATTATAAATGTTAATATATGAAGAAAAGTTAAATCATCCCGAAGAAATGTCTCTTTACAATGTTGATTGTTGTCTACTTAAAAATAAATATCACAAAATATTTATCGTGTTAATCACATTGAACTTATTTCTTAGTAGTTTGCAAATTTAAAATACCAATATTTTATATGAAAAGTATGAGCCAAAAAAAAAAAAAAACAATTTTTAGGTACTCTGCGTAGCATGCTGTCGTAAAATAAATTATACAATAGAAAAATGATTTTGATGTGTGTTAATTTCGGGACAAATTTTTTTCAGATTAAATATATCATGAGTACCCTAATTCAGACTAACCTTTTATAGTGCAATTTCCCCAGAAAGAACTGCTCAACTGTATATTTGACATGTTATTCTAACCAAGGTGACTACTTAAGTTTGTTTAAGATCATGAGAACTAGCATATTCACAGTCAAGACATAATCAGAAATAATATGTTTTACGCACTATCGTGTACAGTACATCACAGAAAGAACTTGTTAATCAGCCACTTGAATGTAATGCAAATGTGTACTGAATAGTGCTATAGTAATGTAATTTTGTTCTCGTACAATATACTCTACCATGTTCTGTACAAAATAAAGGAAGAGAATTATATATAATTTTTATTACCATTTACTGTGTGAATTTTTCCTTTCCAGAAGTGTTTTCATATTATTTTCTTATAGATGCAAAACATTTAGTACAAGAAAACTTTTATAAAGGCTGAACCGTCTGAATATTTAAAAAAAAAAAAATCAGGACTTTTGAACTACTACATCACTCATGTTTTAGTACTTTCATGCTTGTTTCTACTATAAGAACAACACAAACTGTAAAAGTGGTTCGTACGGTCTGAAGTACATAATTAGTTGAGTGTCTCAAAATATTAATTTTAACATGTTGTAACGTTGGTGATTCCCATGCTCAGGCGAAGACGATACGAGTTCACAGATTAGAGTCTTTCTTCACTTTTATTACTTTCATCAATATAAAATATACACAGAATTCTTTATGCAGAAGAAAACAAGTCACTATAGCATCGACCTATATCTTATAACGGTAAATAATATATCCAATTTACTCCTGCGCAACCAATATTCTACAACTGAAACACTGGGCACCGAACCTACAACCATTCTCGTCGCCGCACATCTTTTTTCTACCTCCCGCTTCCCTTCTTTATGGCGTGACTTCGCTTCGGCCAATCAGCTATTTCCAGCTATAGGGGTTCTTATAATGAGTCTCGACGGTCATTGGCTGCTATCCTCACCTGACAATTAACGACCCCATAAGGCCAATTGATTGACTAATAAAAAAAACGGAAAAATTTAACTATGCATTAAAAAGGATAAAAAAATAATAGAAATTATTTGCGCTTGTTACTGTTCTGTTCAACAATAAAAATATTAAAATAGGCTACATTACAATGTCACTAAATATGTTTTATGTTGAAACGCTGGATAACAAGCTGTAATATAATACTTGTGTGGTTAAGCAAAATTTTAAACCAGTAACGTAAACTGCAATATAAGGTTGGTTTGTCAACCCTTTTTCAACGTAAAATAAAAGGTATAAATTGTTATTATGCATGAGATTTATAATACACATTTGAAAGTAAAAGACACACACACAGATATATATATGTGTGTGTGTGTGTGTGTGTGTGGGTGTGTGTGTGTGTGTGTGTGTGGGTGTGTGTGTGTGTGTGAAGTCTTTAGTGAGATTATCTGCTAGTATAGTGTAAATACAGGCGCTCCGTAATTGTTACTCTAAATTTAAATAATTGTTTACACTTTGGCAATTATCATTTCATATTAAGCCACACTTTTTTGTCTTTTGTACAAATATTTTTTTTTCATTAAGCTGCAGACTAATTATTGCATTTTATTAGCATTCTTTTATTTCATTTTGTTGGCTCACATAGGCCTGGTAATGTGTAAATAAAAACTTTAATTTACAGTGACAAATTTTCTTTAATAATGAATTACTCTATCGTACTTCTAACAGTAATTCAAGTTGAGTTCTACCCTTCACTAGAAACCAGGCAACAACAATTAATGTGCAGGAAACTGAGGTATCTCTATAATAATAGCTTCTTATGTAACCCATTGACACTGTTAATCAATATATATATATATATATATATATATATATATATATATATATTACTCATTCTCAACATACACATCGAAAACTTACAAAAATATTTGTATTGTATTATTCATTACCATGAAAATATTATAAAATCCTGGTAACGCAGAAGTTTTTAATATGTTTCGAACATTATATTTACATGACTCTGAGCTGCGTGGGGGCCAAATGAAGAGAGACTGTGTTCAGGGGAAGGTTAAGAATACCCATAGGCGCCAGTTCCGCAGTTTTAGTTCGGCGAAACACGAGCACGAGACGTCTTTCTCAGGTCATGTGGCCGACGACCATGTGGCTGCCCCCAAGCAGCGTCACTGATGTTGGTGATTTTGAGCCTGGCGTCGTATACTTACATACACACACCTAGTCCCTGTTTAGGCCAGGGCCACGCCACTTTTACACTGAAACGTACGAAAATTACTGAGTTCAGACCAAGTCATGATAGAGGAATGAAATGCGCTATTGATAGTATGAATTTAATAGTTAGAAAAGTAGTACAGAGTTCTTACAACTATGACCACGGTAAAAACGGCGGTTCGGCCCCTAGACGGAGAACGAATGTTGATATTACGGAAATGTTACACTTAAACCTATACAAAGTCCAGGAGCGGCGCGAGAGCAGTTCTCCCGCACGTGTGGACTGCTCGGTGTCACACGAACAAACCCTTGCTTCTGGGAGATGGCGCGCAGAGGGCGCAGCATCTCCCGCCAAAACACAACAAAACGAAATGAGATGAAGTGGTGATGGTGAACAAATTAATACACTTGATGCAATTAACAATTAAAACGTATTACATTATTTAGGGCACTAGTAAATTTTAAACAACCCAGAAATAAAATTAAGAAACTTGTCAACAACATAAACTTAAATGAAAAATAAATATATATATATATGAATGTATTTCTGCCTGTCTGTATCCCTCTCGCGCACTTTCACTCACCCTAGCCAATGTCTGAGGTGCCCCGGGAGATATACTAGTTAGCGGTTGGGCCGATAATTAGCATATTCGCATCTGTTGCACCTGATGCCAGGGTAGTGGGCGAATTGTAGCAGGACAAACGGTCTGAGCAAGATACGTGTACGACTGGTTCACGTCAATATATTACAAAGATACAAAACATATATTTTCTATGTAAATCAAATAACATAAAAATATTAAAAACTTTTGCTTGATTTAATAGAATACTAAAGTTTGTTTTATGTATTTTTATCATATATACTCACAACTTTGTCTAGCATTTATTTGGCGGGCTATTTAAATCTTGGGTAGATATTTAAATGCAGTGTTATTCACTTACATATCCAAATATCTACCTAAGATTTGAATAGCCCGCTAATTACATGCTAGTCGGAGTAGTTGTTAGATCAACCGTTAGAATGAGAGTTAGTTTTGGCAATTCCTATAAATTACCGCATCGACAGATGGCCGCATGGTCGCGGACTTCGGCGGGTAGGTAAATTCGAGTTTTCCTTCTCCCATGTATCCTCTTTGTCATGAGGCAGCCATCTTGTTTTAGTACAGTCTCGGGCGCAAAGCGCTGTTGTTGCGAGCTGTACTCAGACAAAGATATTAGCATAAGAGATGCCGATCTAGTGAAACCTTCTTTGTCTATGGGAGCCTGGCACTATACAGAATGTTCCCAAAAAAATACCGACAAACTCCGACAGGTCATTCCTTATGAAAAATATAGCAGAAAATATATAAAACATTTTGTACGTATCCGTAATATTAGGGGAGTGATTTTCCTTTGAAACCCAAATTTTAAAACTTTGATTTCCCCACAAACCGAACACTAATCGACGTAAACTGACAAAACTCAAGCTATTACTTCATGACAATACGGCCGACAAACCAACAGTAAACGCCAGTTGATACATTCAGACAGTACGAAAATAAAGGGGTGGCCATTCTTAAATTGCTGACAACTTTTTTAACGTATGGATAATCCAACATTTGGAATTGAATTATTTGGTAATGTGAATTTAGTAATAAAAAGGTACTCTTGTAACGAATGTCTAGGACGCATAGATTTCGTGCAAAATGCACGTGAAGTTTTGGCGTGGTGATACAGAGCCTAGTGTGTAGGCAACACTGCGTACATGTGCGTCTGGTTTATTCCGCAGTGCCGCTCAGGTGATGGCGGAGATTAACTGTAAATATCACGTACCGTAGTTTAAATAGCTCACACAGTCATAGCCAACAATTCGTTCCAGCTGAATTTGTGTTTCTTTTTAAATAAATTATATATGTGCGAGTGAAACAATGTGCGTAATTTATTATGTTCATTAAACTGTTCAAAAAAGCTCCAACGTTACATAAAGCATTTGTAGTTTGTGTCAGCACAAATAGTAGTCTACAATAATAGAGATGGGTTTGGGGTACTGTCTTCTCGGATATGTATTACGATTAAGGTTAAAACGTGTTGTTTATTAACATGTGTCTTTAACTCTTACAGTATTTATCACACATACGCGCCATTAAAATGAAATTGTTTGAGGTAGAGCTTTAGCATAAAATGTCTCTTAATGGTTAACTAGTGTTCATATTAGATAACAAAAATGTATATTGCAATAAACAGTTAAGGGCGCTGCCTACCTTGAAGCCACGGCGGGAGCAAGCATAGGGTTCTACAAGTTAAATGATATTCCACCTGGCTCAGTAACGGTTCAAGTTACATGTATGCCACCATTGACTTTTTTGTTCGTGTAGGCAATTTTTTTCAATACCCTGAAAATTGTGGGCAAAAAAGCATTTTTACACACAAAAAAACACGCGAAAATGGCTATTCATAATTTCTTTTCCGCAATTTTATTTACGTAGCAATGTTCTCCTTTTCTCGGCACAGAAAATGGTTTTTGTCCGGAAGCAATATCACAAAAGATGACCGAGTGCCATTGAAAATCATTTAACATGTAAAACCATATTCGTTCTTCGCCAGGGCTCCGAGGTAGGCAGCGCCCTTAGTGTGTAAAATATCACAGTGCTGCACTGCTTTTGTGACACTGATGTGGCATTGTTTGTGTGACAACTGATTTTTAGAAAATCTGCATTACAGAACGGACAGACACAGCACCAGGGTTGAGGGATAAAAAGGTAAGGAATAGGTGTCGATGTATTACAACTGACATAAAATCGCGTATTTGATATGAGATTGTAATGTTAAGAGTATTTTGGAACCTGAAATTGACTACAAGTTTACAGCAGGGCTGTTCCGGTACCGATGAATCCAAATCGCCCGCTCCTTTTGAAGTGGAAGAGCTTGAAATTTAAAATTCCAAATTTTTTTCTTCTCTCTATACATGTTGCACAACTTTCAACACAATTTTCTCGCAAAGAAAAACACTCCTAGCAATGTTACAGTTGCGAGTACTTTACAAATTTAGATGACTTGATAACTGTTAGTTCATCTATTCCTGACGTCGATTTTAAACCAAAATTGCATAACGTATATAAATAATTAAACCATATTCTTCATTACCGGCCCGCATGTATTTGAGTCACGAATTAGTTTGTGGTTCGTAGATTTTTATTTATCTTAAACGTAAGTATGGCTAAAACAATAAAAATTAAAACATTTAGAATTTTCTTTGACGAAGTGCTTTTAAAATTAAGTTTTTAATCTCCTACTTCTTCAATAACGTTATTTTTTCTTCTAAAGGCAGTATCAGTATCGATATCGGCAAAACCGGACAGTGCATAAAAACGACATCGGCTCCCTTACACTTTTCAGTAGTGCCGGAATTACACAAACTGTTTAAATTTCTAACTTCGTGCATTGTACCGACGAGATATTTCGCTTGCACGTTTAATATAAAAAAAAACACAAATTCAGCCTGGAACAAAGTGATGGTTATGGTTATGTGAACTATTTAAACTACGGTACGTGATATTTACAGTGAATGTCCGCCGTCGTCTGTGCGGCACTGCGGAATAAACCATATACTCGTGTGCGCATTGTTGCCTACATACTAGGCTCTGTGTCACCACGCAAAACTTGACATGCTTTTTGCACGAAAACTAAGAGTCCTAGACAGTCGCTACAAGAGGACCTTTTTTATTACAGAGTTCACATTACCCAATAATTCACTTTCTAATGCTGGAGTATCCTTACGTTAAAAAAGTTATCATAAAATTAAATGTGGCCACCCCTTTTATTTTAGTAAGGGTTGAATATATCAACTGGCGTTTACCGTTGGTTTGTCGGCCGTATTTCATGAAATACTATCTTGTGTTTTATTAGTTTTCGTCGATTATTATTCGGTTTGTAGGAAAATCAAAGTTTTGAAATTTGATTTTCAAAAGCGAATTACTCCCTTAATGTTATGGTAACGTACCAAATGTCTAAATATTTTCTACCCTTTTTTTCACAAGGCATAACCTGCCAGAGTTTGTCAGTGTTTTTGTGAACAACCTGTATAG
The DNA here is from genome assembly GCA_003012365.1 of Medauroidea extradentata. NCBI lineage: Eukaryota > Metazoa > Arthropoda > Insecta > Phasmatodea > Phasmatidae > Medauroidea > Medauroidea extradentata. The sequence continues at coordinate 76,370 of PNEQ01030110.1, read as the reverse complement.
GACAAATGATTCTGTTAACGCCGATTCGCATTGAAGTTAACATGGACATTCTTGCGTTTCCTTTGCATTTACTTTAGAGAAAAATTTACCGCTGATTATTTCGATGTTTCACATTGATGTTAAGGAATTAAGTTGAGGTACAGGACTACCAATTGTATTCAAGCTTTCGAAAAATTCACCAAAATTTTTATATGGCATTGTGCTGCTTACTTAAAATGTGAATTATTTAGCTATATGTGTGGAATAACTTTCTTCTAGTTACGTTTACTAACATTCAAGTGAGTCCGCCTTATTAACCTGTCCACAAAATTATATTATTTAGTTACTACTTGGTCCTGGTTCTAAATTTCGTATGTTGGCGATAAAATACATTATTCTGTTGGACTCTACTGTAGTGTGTTACAAATGCTACAAGACTTACGATCATTAAAATATTTACATTCAACGATGTTATTTAAACCGCAAAATGATTACATATACTAGTGGCAACGTAATTAAATAACGAAAATGATACGAAGTTACTGTTTTAGTTACATGTTGAAAATGTGTAGTATTCAACCCTCCTAGTTGTAACATTGCACCTTTCTTATGAACTCGTTTTTTTCCCCCACATTACACATGCTGTATATTTAAGTGATTCTGCTGTGATTCTATTTATTTCATGAGATGGGAGGGCTAAATTTTTCGTTTAACGTCTTCGTAAGACTGGTAAGACCCTGTTTGATATACAAACTGTTTTTTTTATGTACACATATCACACCTACCTCAGTGAACACTGAACTTGCAAACCATCTAGTTAAATTTATTGTAGTCCTTGTACGAATATTTTAGCAACACATTAGCTCTTAATTATTTATAAATTACATTTGCGACTTGCTAAACAACCAAAGCCACTCATATATAATTTGGCAATGCACTCACAAATACCTTGTCACACGAGTATTAAATCTTAAGTGGAATTAAAAATATTATTTTACTTAAAATTAAAATGACTAACAGTTTGCTTTCACCACACTTCAGAACATAACTACGATAAATATGCTTCTTTTCAAATACTCTCGTACGTGCACGAGCAGCATACAATTTGAGGTTACGAGAAACGTGCAAAACATTAGTTTTGGCGCGATAAAATTTCGAAAGCAACAAGGCAGAGTTTAGCCAAAAAAGAAAAAGAATAACAACTCTTCTGATTGGCTGTCGTTAACTTTACCTTCACGCCTAAATTGATGTTGACTCAAATTCGACATAGATAAGTTACCGCTGCGTCGCTGATAATTAAATGTGAAAGCACTGCAGCACGATCTATATCTCCACTCAGCTGTAACGCAAATGTAAGTTAAGAAGCTCCATGTTAACTTCAATGTGAATCGGCCTTTATTGACAACTAACGTTTCCGTTTCTACCAACATCAACATGTGGTTCAAAGTTGAAAGTATTGTTTTGCAGCTTAATTAAGCATTTTAACGAGAGTAGTTCTGTCGTAAATTAAATAGAAGTAACTGGTTTTAAATTGAAGTGTTTTAAAGTCCTTCGTAAATAGAGAATTTTCCAAGGAACAGTTATGGCGTTGAGCCGGACTCCCTGACTGAACATTACACTGTTTCGTGAAAGCCGGTTCTATTAAAATTTTCAGTTTGAAGAAACCATACATTATTTTCATTTTAAAAGGGGGACAAAATTAATAGTATACTCAGTGTAATGTTTTAATGAGCAAAATTACTATATTCAATTTAATAAATGATAACAATTAATTCACATAATAAAAACGAAGGTTTTTCGCGCCTTTACAATGGTAACAGATATACAAGACAAAAATAATTTACTAAAAATGTATTATGCTAGGACATTTTCAAAGAAATATTTAAAAGTCTATGCTAATAAAAGGATAAATACGTTTTTAAAATTAACGTGAAAGTTACTTATATATGTACCACAGTACAATTGTTATGTTCGTACCAACAGCCGAGACAGCCGACCCCCGTGGCTCAGTTGGTTGAGCGGCCGGTTTTGGTGCGGGGGTTCTGGGTTCGATTCCCAGGTCTGGCTGGGTGTTAATATGTGTTTGTCCATTTGGTCTCAAAAATTGTCACTATACAAATTGTCTACCTTAAAGTACTGGGGTCACTCAAATTAAGTCACATTAAAGGGGGGAATGTTTGGTGTAGTGATGTTGCGGAAGCTTCTGCATCGCCACTGCACCAAACATAAAAAAAAAAAAAAAAAAGGTTAAGGGTTTTTGCTTAGTGTTAAAAGGGATGAAGGTTCTATTCCGCACCCCGGCGATAAAATTTTTAGCCTACTTTCCGAAGAAAATATGAGGCTTATGAGATCACCTTATGTCTCTGTGTGTGTCCCCTATAAATTTTGAACCAGTAGACCAAATTTCATCAATCTTTGTACACATATAGTACTTTGTAATCCGACTTGACTTTTATATATTTCATTTACGCCCTGCTCAAATTTTAAAAATTGCGACTATTTTAACTTTTTTCGATTTAGCTAAATATAAAAGGAACCGTACTTTAGAATTTCATCAAAAGTGGTACAAACATACTACATACAAAGCTGACTTGAATATTGTGTATTTAGTATCATCCTGTGTTCATATGTTCGAAATGGCTGCCATTTTTATATTTTTAGTATATAAAACATATCTCACGAAATTTTTTTCAGAATTTCACCAAACTGGGAGCACACATACTACACACAAAGCTGACTTACCTGTTGTGTATTTCGCTAATCTGTCCATACTTTCAAAGTGTTGGCCATTTTATATTTTTAGCATAGTATTACATTGTGAAACCGGCCCCTATAGAGTTTTTAATAAGTTCTCAATATCTACTGTTACTCTCTTAGCCTCTTGGGGCCGCGGTGGCCGAATGGTCAAACCATTCGCCTCCCAGTAAGGTGATCCGGGTTCGATTCCCTGCCGAGTCGGTCCCCAGATTTGGGGAATCGTGCCGGACGTTGTCGTTGGTCGGCGGGGTTTCTCGGGGATCTCCCGTTTCCCCCGCCCTTCCATTCCGGTGCTGCTTCATTCTCACCTCGCATCACCCCTTACTAGCGATAAAAATCTTGACATTAAGACGATGATCTTTCATTTATTTCAAACAGTTGCAAATAAATATAATATTTTTCAATCAAATGCTTCGCAAAAATTTGAGACTGTGTACAGTCATTCGATACACAATTTCGCCAGAGAGTTTTTTTTAATAGTGTACCGTTTGCTAGCAAAAAATTATTTTGCTTAATTTTGACTTATTTTTACAATAAAATATGTGATATAGAAGCAATAATCTAAAAATCCCTTTGCAACAGAAAAATTCAGATACAAACGATGATATATACGTGTTAAAACTGTGAGAATATATTTTTGATACATGTATTAATTTTCGTTAAAATTATGTTTTCAAAATCATTGCAAAATTAAAGAGCGCTGCCCAAAATCTCTCACTCACTCTTAGCCTGTTTAGTTACCCGCTTAATACACTCGACAGTTTATTATTAGTTTAACCATTCATAATGGCAAGGACACAATGTTACATAAGGCATGAAGAGCTTGTGTTTTTTCTAAAGTTGGGAAAATTATTCTGGACTGTATGTTCAGGTTAGTAATAGATTCAAACCGAATATATTGAACCAACTTTAATGTGAAATTGAGATAGTACATATTTTCGTTAGTTGGAAATATATGGAGAAAATAATTCGTGATTCACATTAGAGTGGCGAAGGATCGATTCGCATATTGTCAGGAAGATCTATTTGAAGTCGGTGTTAAATAGCAGAGAATATATTCGGCAGTAGCCTATCGAGGAGTGGGTAAAGCCGGCCAATCACAGTGTGCAACTTTGTGTTTGTTGTTCTCACGTGCGAGTTCAGTGACGAAACCACATTTTCAATTTGAGGCAGAGTTTAGCCTCGCGGTGAGGAACCCCGTTCTTCCCTCTCCCTTCCTCCATCTTGTACATAGAAGCTTGTAAACCATTGAGGTTGTGTGGCACGATACAATGTTTTGTATAAGGTCTGTGGGCCTTCCACGAGAGATGTTAAAGGAGCCTTTCATGCAGGCAATTACAGAGTTTCTCCGGAACAACCTGTTACTCGATGCTTGTTACAGCATACATTAATACGACTAATATTTTGAAAAAAATTTACTTTTAAATACTGTAGTCGTAGTTATAGAAGGAAAATAAAAAACGAAACAAAAAAACATAATTTTGATTCATGAAATGTATAAAGACAAGCTTTTAACTGTGTATAAAGTAATGTTTTCAAAGTGCACTAATTACTTCTATAAACTTGTTTATTTACTAATCTCTTTTGAATGTAAGTTGAAATAAATGTACAAATTCTTTAAGTATGTGCGTTAATATGATTTTCATACGGTTAACATTTCCACCTTGTAGCAAACCCTCCACTTAAATTCCAATTATTCCTAGATATTGACCAACGGTCTACTTAACCTTGCCAGCGGAAATGCAAAATTGCATGGAACCTCCAAGCTCATTTCCATTGCAGAACTCGCTGCCTTAAGTATCCTTCCTACTACAATCCTGTGGACGTTCAACTATTTAGACTTCCAACATGTTGCAGGGCGGTCAACTTAAAAAATTTACTCTCTATGAACCTAAAGTTATCATAGCTCACTTACAACGAAAATACTTTCTTATTCAGAATACTTTTCTAAATTCGGCGATGGAATAATGTGTACCCCGAGATTGTTATACCCTTTACTGTATTGCTATAGGTATTAGGGATAAAGTGGGCACTAAAGATTTAACCTTAGAAAAAAAATCACTAGGCGTTGCTGCATATAATTCAACATTAACAAGCGTTATATTATTCCTTGTACGGTTGGCAGCGAATTATCACACGTAGTTCTGTGCATTTTCCTATTTAAATACAAAATTACTGAAAGGACACAAAATTAAATCATCTTATCTGTTTTTCATACATTTTAAAATATTTATTTACTATCTTATTGATATACGTGCATTCTGTATAAATTAATTTAATTAGCGCCAGCTCAAAGTGTCCCAACCAGTGCTGAACATAACCGTCATTTGCAACGCTCCGCCCTGCAGACGTAGTTCAAAATTTTACCTACCAGTGGTATCAGAGTTAGGTTTTCGCCGTGTTTGGAAGCGTAGTTAGTTGACTAGCGTGTTTGTCCATTGTGCAATAAATATGAGTTTTTGATAAACACTTTCAAAAGTATTAGAAATCATTGTTTTGTCATTGATAATCTGTAAATTATAGTGTTTTTCGATCGCCAGCCGGAGTATCTGGAATTAGAAACAGTTTCTTTTTTGTTTCACGCATTAAGAAAATACGTTGTTATTTCTTCTGTTATGTGGTCGTCGTTCATGACAGTACAACGGAACGGAATTTTAATTCTTAAATTGTGTGCGTCATTATGATTTTTTTGTGGCGGTTTTGAGTTACAAATTCGAATATGTGTGCACATTTACGTGATCCGTAACGACAATAGTGTAGTAGTATAAATTAGAGTCAATGCACCACACCAGTTTTATTAGACGTTATTATTGATTAGGTACAGCATATATTCAACACTTGTTACATTTAATAAATAAGATATTGTAGAAAACATTCTTCGGAGCAGTTTAATGTAGCTGTAAACTTGTACAAGCTTATGTAAATTAAAGCAACTAACAGTGTTTATGTTTATATGCACCGGAATTGTATAAACTGGCGGAGAATCTGAATTAATAAGGGCTTTTCCGAGTGATCACTTTATCCCGAACGACCTGTACATTAAATAATGCTAGTTATTTCGGCACTTGCTTATATTATGCAATAGCAGGAAAATGCTGTGCATACGGTAAAATTCACATCTCAGGCCCCTTCAAAAATGTTGACTGGCCTGTGGAGCAAATATATGCATAACCTAAAATGAAGAGTACTCAGGACTGTCTAATTGAATGGCGAGATGAAAAAGGAAAACATTCCATATTTTAGCGTTAATGAACTGATATAGCCAAGTTGTACTTTATATGTAGCTTAATTTATTGAGCTAATGATTATAATTATTCTATTAATCCTTACTCGCTATTGGACTTCGAATTTTGAACGTTATGTGTAAAAGGAAAGTATTCCCTTCTTAATCTCAGCATTATGACATGGTTGGCTATTCACCGTGGGAGTCGCTGCAGTAGTGTTTCTTTTGTTGACGTAGTCTACAGTGTTGTAAATGTACAGCATGTGACATTGTAAATGTGTGGTTAAACTAGTGTAGGTATTATAAGATAAAACATACTATTCTAGTTATTATTAACACTTATATTAAGAAACATGTCTGTAAATTACTGTTTCATTGAGTTACAGAATATCCTCGACGCAATGATATAAAAAGGAAAACATTCCTTCAACTTTGATTGCATGTAACTTTCAGTACATATTATTTTGTTGTTTCCGGTAATGTTCAATTTCCTTACATCTTAGCAAACAAATGTCTAATTGTAAGTTTTACTATTCAACCTACAGTTTAGTTTCAAAACAGTTTTTCTTATTTCCCCGAAAGTTGGCTAAAGTGGAATATTTTCCTTCTTCATCTCACGCATCCAACTATACTGAAGTTATGTGAAGCAGTGTGTGCACCACTAGCAGTGTTGTGGGTAGAAGGCACGCCCATGTTACAAGTCGCCTGTGATTTCCCACTGGGGCGAGCAGCTACAGCATCTTCCATCTCTCCTACATCCCCCCCTCCATCACCCGTGGACCATTCTCCAACGTTGTGGTCGCAGCCAACTGCCTGAGAACTATACACGGCCCACGGCAGTCTTGCTCGGCTCGTTCCTTCCAGGAAGTGCAGAGAGAACTTCGGCGTGCTGGTTCAAACGTGTTCCGGCCTTTTCACTCAAATTTGAGTTTCACGAATGGAACAACGTTAATATATACGTGTCCACAAGCAGCAAGTAATTCGTCACTAAATAGACCCCTGGTCAAGCAAAACGGTATATGGTCTAAAGTGTAGTGATTCGGTCGTTGGCTTTTTTCTACGGTACTTTAAGCTACGACTGTTTTTTTATGGAAAGTGCTAAGTACAGTCCAGCTCATACTTCTCTACTTTCGATTTAAGATTACGGTAGGTATTTTTTTTTTTTCATTAAAGCCGTCTGAAATAGCATTTATTTCAAGAAATCAGTCTGAAATTGTCTTTTTTCATTAAAGCAGTTTGAAATTGCCTTTTTTATGAAAGCAGTCTGAGATTGCCTTTTTCATGAAAGCAGTCTGGAATTTCATTTTTCATGAAAGCAGTCTGGAATTTCATTTTTCATTAAAGCCGCCTGAATAGCCTTTTTCATTAAAGCAGTCTGAAATAGCCTTTTTCATGAAAGCAGTCTGAAATAGCATTTTTCCATGAAAGCAGTCTGAATAGCATTTTTCCATGAAAGCAGTCTGAAACAGCATTTTTTCATGAAAGCAGCCTGAAACATCCTTTTTTCATTAAAGCAGTCTGAAATAGCCTTTTTTGACCATTTTAAGGTGCCTCGCAACCACGTTTTTAAGCATGATATAACCTAATGAAGAAAATAGAGAAGCACAGTTTTAAACGTATTTCATTTTTGTAGTTATAGATATCCAACGCACGTTTAGTAGTATTTCTTAAAGAACTTACTTCTAGCACGCTGCAGCAATGGCCATGCACCAGCTGTATACAAAGCATCACTGGTAAAGAGCAACTATGGGGGTGATCGAAATTGCAGTGTTACGTAAATTTTTGAATAAGATTTCAGTATGTAATCTCTCAGGTATGTCCAGTAACACAGTTGCTACGACACATGCCTGCATCTAAGCTGGGGTGAACATTTCTGGCATGCCACAACTGCGTAGGCACGCACCGTTTATGTAATTAGCGGACATCGATCTAGGGCTTATTAATGGTATCCGCATGGCCCGTTGGTTACGACAGAGATTTGCTTAACGCGCCGCACGAGTGAATTACAGAAGTCCATCAATCTTACCGCCTGTTGTCCATCGATAGTCGTACGTGCAACACTCCTAGAAATACCCTGAGAGGAAAATAACATTGTTGTAGTTACTATAAATGTATTCAAACGGGATAAAACAGTCCAGCGTCGTTAATATTGAATTAGTGTCTGTAAGAATAACAAACTATTTCGCAGAATATAATAACTTATGTTTTATAATAGGGACAACGTATTCTGCTGTGAAATGACTGCAGATTGCAGAGGTGATGTAGAGCACTATTGCAGACGCTATTTTATAAGAATTGCACACTGTAGATCTGAATTAGTGAATAATAGCTAATTCACGCTGATGGATGTAGCAGTTTCAACAATTTAAATAAGTGAAAATAGTCACTTTTAATTAGTGAATATTCGCTGATTTCCTTTCATAGTGCCAACATTTCACACGTGAACCAGTGAATATTCACAGGTTTTTCCAGTTGTTTTCAAAATACAGTTTTCACTAATTGAATCAGTGGAAAATTACTGGAAAATCTGTAGACATTCACTAATTAACTTGTGGAATGTTGGGATCCTATATCGGAATCAGTAAATAGTCACCGATTTTACAGTTATTTCTTACTGATTCGATTTGTTGAAACTGCTGCAGCCATCGGCGGGAATCAGTGGTTATCCGTTAATTCAGATTTAGAGTGTAGTAGCTACAGCAATCAATTACAGTATTTTTTTTCTCGTGCTAGTTAGCAGGAGTGAACGTGCTCGGCTAAGAAAACGGTGGGGTGCAACCAGTCATTGCGGAGAAAACGAAAATGCACAGCAGATAATATGGCAGTAGATAGTAGGCCAAGACCACGGTCGTAGAAGAACAGGTCTGGACACTCGCCTATCTACCAATGTATTTTGCCTGACCCCCTTGTTGTTTGGCTGTAGTTCGACAAGTTACCGAGAATGTCGTACTTTTTGGCGCTGTAATCCGGGCGATCAGACTGAAAATCCGCCCACTTTTTTCCATTGTTAAATTTATAAAGTAAACAAAGATTGCTGGAACCTTTTCTTAAATTTGTGAGCGAAGGAAGTATTTCATAAATTGATAAAAAATACGTTTTGATAAATTGTTTATCTTAGCGGAAAGGAAGTGGGCGGGTTTAGTCCGACCGCCCTAACATCAGCGCCAATAAAACACAATATTCTCGGTAACTTGGTGAACTACAGCCAAACAACAAGGGGGTCAAATATCCAGGCGAGTGTCCAGACCTGTTCTTCTACGGCCGTGGCCAAGACTTAAGAAGAGTTACAGATGGAAACAAAGAGTGCCTTGTTTTTAGAGGCAAGTGTTGAGTGAACAGAAGTCGCCCTTAAAAGACAGTAATAGGTGTCATATTGAATTTTTGTATTTTGTGTCATTACTTTTCTTCTGACTAAACTCATGAAACTTTAACTTAACTACAGAATAAATACATATGGATAGAGTTTTAGACACCATAAATCTTTATTTTCTGCTACTGTTGTTACAGATCGAATTGCAGGTAGAAAAATCGTATTATTTTTTTAACTGCAAATCGGGCTGTAACAACAGTGATGGAAAATAAAAATTTTTGGTGCCTAAAGTTGTATTCATATGTATTCTATGAATTTTGCCAGAAGAAAAGTTATGACACCACAAAATACAAGAATTCAATATGGTGCGTATCACTCACTCTTAACATCTCCCAAACTCCCAGGCTCGCGCCATAATCCACGTATTATGGTTTCACGTTTAAAGGAGAGACATTATTGTATTTTACACCTAATTATCGTCAATATATCAATAATTACTTTTCCAATTATTTCACAGCAAATGTACACGTTATTGCATATTCTAGCAAAATTACTAAAGTTCGTATGTTTGATCCAGTGAGATTTCTTACCTAAACTTCAAGTTTAAAATTTTTTTGAATTTAAAAATTGTTTTATTTTTCGCAGAATTTATGTGTAAGCAATAATTACCACTTAGCGAAAGGTTTAAACAATTTCAGAACCTTATCGGTAGTTATTTCCTACGGGGATAGCAAGAACTTCAGAACACAATTAAAAAATAACCCTAAATTGATTTGTAATTTTTCACATAAATTGACACACCGTAGAAGTTAAAACCCACCTCCATACTGTCCATTTTACGCAACAATGTTAGTTTATTTATGTCTGCATGGAATGTTAATCAGGTCAACATGTAGACCGCACCGTCACTATAATATAATTTCAACGTGCCACTTAATCACAGGATAAAATTACCTAATACAAGTGTTCGAGGATTTCGACGAGCAAGAAGACTTCCCTTAACGTCTCGTTTGCAGCGAAGTAATTAGAGATGGAACTAATGGACCAGCTAGGAACGGGAAGGAATTAGGTCAAGTCTTCATCAGGTATACTCCTAAAAAGATTCAAGAAAATCACGAAAATCTGTAATCAGTGTTACCGGACCGGAAATATAACGAGTCCTCCGTAATGCGAGACCGTTATTTAAACACTACGCCATCACTTTCGGCAAAAAGTGAGACGAATGTCGCATGGGAACATTTGCGAACTGTTTCCGTTAGGCAGACAGTTTCTTACAAGCCTCGCCACCTTATATCTGTACTCTTGCGGTGTTAACTACATTATAAGCACCGTGTTCGCAAGAGATAGAATTTTCTATGATCTTTGAAAGATTTTTGCAATGGGGATGTATGACAAGCTGAGTATTCATGGATATACGCCATTGCTTGCGAGTGTTGCCAAGTCGCGGATAAACCCACAAAAACATATACACAACATATACATATACTGACTATATTCCTACTCTGGAATTATTTATGTGTGTGTTGGCAACGACCATATCTGGTCTTATTTAAGTAATTTTGTTGCATTTTTATTTTCTTTGCATTTTTATTTTTTTTGTGGGTTTATCCGCGACTTGGCAACATTCGCAAGCAATGGCGTACATCCATGGATACTCATCTTGTCATAGAATTTTCCTCTCGGAGTGCCTAACCGTCTTTGATCTACGTCATTGTCCAAATGTGCGACAACTTTCACAAATAAACTGACCTCTGCATACAGAACCTACGCATGGCTGCATGATGTTGGGGAGTTGTACCTCACATCGTGCGCCACTGTGCGAAGAACTGTATTATAGTGTAGTTCATCAAAACCTTGCGACCATTTCTGATGGAGTTGGTGCAGAACCAGGGATATGTATTGTTCCAACATGAAACGGAACTGCAGTTGTGCACGTGATGCACTGAAACTAACTGGGGCAAAATTATTTTCGCTAAATGTTCGTGGTCCTAGTTATCATACGGCAAAATCAGAACGTTTATTTTCTTTGTGTACTAATTGGTCACGTAAAATTTACCTACGTACATATGTTCTCATGTTATTGTTTGATATGTGTTGGTCCATTTATATTCATCTAAATTCAATTTATTAAAATAATATGTTTATAAAATAAGCGTAAATTGGTATAAGTACCAAATTTTTCGTAGCAAACGCGCTTAAAATGTGTTGCATTCAGTTGCGGTTATTCCATTCTTGACGAAAACGCTTAAATTGAATTTAATTAGTAGGTACATATAGGAAAAAAATACAAACGTTAAACTATGTAGTTATAAGTTTAAAAATTTAGCAAGCTTTCTGGAAACAAGCTTGTCGGTCCCCTCAAAATGGCTAAAAGCTGCTTTTTAAGTCTTTCGTATTCCAGATAACATCAGCCAGAATCGAAAATGAAAATAGGTGGCTTTTATACCGTACTTCCACAAATAAAGTGTGACGATTGCCTCTTAAAAGTTCCATAGAAAATTGCATAACAACGCACTGCACTCTTGGTGATTGGCTTGAGCGTAGAGATGAAATACTTTATTTAAGCTGGTGAATGTCACCCTTAGCGCTCCATCGCGTTTTGTGCAGTGCACACAAAAGCGCAGCTTATTTGTGGAGTCATATTAAGGGCGTCGCCTTACGTGAGCGTTTTTTATTACTGCGTAACATGCTTAGAAGCGGCGATGCTTTAAGGGCGCGGTCTACCGCAATTCATCACCATTTCTTTATTTTTTATTTGTATAGATATTTTTTTTGTTCTTAAATTAAACACAAAATTTGACTAAATTTGTCTCTTATGAAAATTTATCTCTCATAGTTTTCGCGTAATGGCTTGTTAAAGTCGTATTTTGCATGTTTCCGTTTTAAGGACTACACTAAAACCAACAGATATACCAAACTCAAAAAAATCACAGTGGATAAAAACATTACAGGCTTCAATGTCGTGCTCATAAAAATAAAGAATAAAAATTATTTTTATTAAAAAAAACGCTGAAACTGAAAATAAAAATTTTAAACATTCAGTAATATTTTTAATAAAATAATTTTTATTCTTTATTTTTATGAGAATGACATTGTAGCCTGCAATGTCTTTAGCCACTGTGATTTTTTTGAGAGTGAGTTGGTTTTAGCGTTGTCGTTAAAACGGAAACACGCAAAATATGACTTTAACAAGCCATTACGCGAAAACTGCGAGAGACTAAAAAATTTCGTAAGAGCCAAATTTAGTCAAATTTTGTGTCTAAAATAAGAAAAAAAAATATCTGGTACAAATAAAAAATAAAGAAATGGTGATGAAAATTGCGGTAGTCCGCGCCCTTAAGGGTAATCTTCAAGCCGCATCAAATGCCGCATCGTCACAACGACCCAAACTCTGAACTAGCGTGCAAGGTTCCATATTTACTAAGGCAATTCAAGCGGTGACCATAGAATTTTATCGGTGTAAAGTCTGCGGCAAATTTTAAAGCACATTTCTATCTGAGTTTCGTATACGTTCTGTTAGGATAATTTGAAGTGCGGCAGTCTGTATGAAGGCACAAATCGAACAATTTCATAAAACAATATTTCCTCGCACGATACAGCGCACCTTAGGCTGTGTACGAAATGTTTCCATTCTACTATACAAGTGTGTTACTATTACACTATTGCCCTCTAGTGACTTACAACATACATCGATACCGAGCGGAGGTACTTGGAGCACTTCTTAGATATATTGTGACTCCGTGAATAAGTTATCGCCTCGTGTAAGTAGCTAGCACGGCATAAAACATTTAATATTCGTAAAAATCATTCCCATGTTTGACAAGACTTTAGTTGTAATTTTTTCCCCTCTTCCCCGTACTGTGTTCGTTTATTTGATTTGTTATTGCCGATATTCAAAGATGTCAGAAAGAAATTTTGAAATGTGGGGGGGGGGGGGCAGAAAGATCTCGTGTGTTTAAGAGCCCTATATACAGCTTGCGCATGAACTGTGTTAGGAGAAATATATTTAATAGATACGGCTATACGCATGTTCGATATCTCTTTCTACGTAAAGAAAACACGTTTTAAACTATATGCTTCTCTATTTTCTCTATTTTTTGTTTTCTAGGTGTAATACTTAGGAACATGGGGGACAAGAAACGGCTTTTTCATACTACTATCAAGTAATAATTACTAACCGCAATGGTTAAGCAAAAATAGACTAGCACATGCTGGACTTTTCTTCGTACTTTCCATAAATAAAATGTAGGTCACCGTTTAAAGCCCCATATAAAACAGGCAACGACCAAAGCACCGCATGCCGTTTACGCGCAACGCGCAGAAAGTAGATACGGTTATTGATACACAAGCGAATCTAGCTCTTATCGCCTGCCTGTTTCCTTTCTTATAGCGCTAAATACATCGATGTTAAGCGCTGACCAAAAAATCTCTTCTTCCATTCCTGTAATGCGGCAGCTAGCCCCTACTGTACAGCGCCTTAAGGGTGATTGATCCCTGTCAGATCGGGTTTACGGATTTTCTTATAAATCATGGAATACACACATTGTCTTACTTTTTTCACGCTGACAAGGCATAGTTTATTGTTTCATTCACTTTTTGGAATCCATATGACATTGATTCTGTTAATGTTGCGGCCTCTGTAGTCGCTCCCGTAAATAAAGCAATTTTTCCTTTTCAGCTGTTTCCCGTTGCAAAATAATGAATATATTATGGTTCCAGCAATGACAGAAAATCGATTCAGTTTGTATCTATACCTTGTCGTGACAAAAATTTCGATACATCGACTGGAACCGAAGTTATCGAGAAGAAACAGATAAATTCAACGTGGTAGGGATCAATACCCCTTAACATGTGTTGTAAGAACAATACTAGTGCATTTTCGGCCAAAAAGTTTGGCGTGCTGATTTTGTTCAAGGTCTCCAATTATAGAAAAAATGTTTTTAAACTGAATAAGGTAAATTACATGATGAAACCAGCAGACAAATTAATTTATGTACGTATCTATGCGAAATGCATTACGTTAGCATTGTGTTGGTTTCTCGAATTTTCACTTTTGGAAGAAAAGCACGTCGAATAAACCTACCTTGATTCTAAAACCGCTGCCTCACATTTTATCTGCGTTCACGGAGCGTTGTAGCTTTTTTGTGAAGTTCGTCATCTGTTTTCTCAAGCTCCCGTCTCTCGAGTGTAATTAATTTCTGCCAGCATTTCTATTCTATTGCGAGCTGTAGTAAGGTAATCGGTAGTTCACAGAATATGGGAACCGTTATTAAAGCCATCAGGAATAACGTCCTGATTCTCAACGTAATTTAAATTTTCCTATATCTACGGTATAATCTCGTAATGGAACAAAAATAGAGAATTTTTACCACTTAGATGTTAAGCTATGATTTAAAGAGAGTATTCTCGTAACCACGATCTATTGAAGTCAACTTTTATTCACTATTCTACAGAAAATTTGTCAAATTTAATTAATGCACAGCCGTACTAGCTTTCTACAACTTTGTACCATTTGTCGTCTTATTTATAAGACTATATATTTAAGTCTCAATATGAAGCTTCGACTGTAACTTTAAGTACAGCGTGAAATATAAACGATTCAAACTAATAGAGTGTGAGGTTATTATATCAGTAGCTTATATAAGAATGAATTTTTCTGTTGAATATTTCTTAACGAAGTAAATAAAATGTAAGCTTACGGAAAAGTTAGAACAAGGCATGTATAATATTGGGAAAATACGGTTTTAGAATCTGGGGACTATTAATAAACTCATAAAATAAACTACTTTCCTGATATCAATTTCAACGTATTAAAATTTCCGGTTCTACCACGGTTTTCACAATATATATGTTGACAGCAGTTGTTGAAACCCAGTACAAAGAATTTTTTTTTTTTCAATCAAGTAATTTACGTTAGTTTCTAAGGAAGTACAGTAGTTTTTTTGCAAATACTAGAATATTTTTTCTCTGCGTGTTATTAAAAATACGTCACAAATGGTATTGTGTGTGGGTGGGTGGGTATATATATATATATATATATAGAGCTAATTTGGGGATAGTTATACGAATGCACACATATTTTAAGCATTTCTGTAATGTAAGAAAAGCTGATACATGCAAATTTTCTAGCAAATCACATTACCATATCGGAACATTTCTTGTGACAGTATCTTCGCTCAACTTTCTGTTGCATCGTTCTTTTCATAAAATAAACCGAATATTGTAAAATTTCTTAAAGAATAATAATAGTAATTATTTTGTTTTGCATGAAATACTTTATAACCTTCAAAAATTGTTTTAATATTCATAGACTGTACTTTTAAAACAATGTAAAAATGAAAATAAACGTACGTATACAACCACCCTGTACAGAGGAATTACATGTCAATAATCACTTCGGTTGTCTGCATGGCGCGTCCCAGGAAGAGTTAACGGTGTAGAGGAGTTGAAGCGCCTTCAGAAACTGAATCAAGTCAAGCCACAAATATATCAAAAGAAAAATAATTCATGACGTATTAAAAGTAAGCCTTTACAACTAAATTAAGGAAGAAAAAGTAGTAAACGCGTTGAATAAAAATCATATTGCATACAACGTTTTAACTAAAAAAACCTGTATGCCTACGGTTCTTTTGAATCGGATACGTTGTCAATAATTTGCATTTACGAAACGTATTTTTTCGTTTACCATAATTACCTTGCTAGAATAACCTAGGTAATATCTTGATCACGTTATATAAGAGAGCAAAGTTACTTGATAATTAGATATCAGGCAGGTAGTGATTTAACTGATGCAAGTAGTGAGCTGAGCTCAAGATTTAAACACTTGCGAAGTTCATACGGAAGATATTAAAATCACTACAATTGGGATGCAACTGTAGTCGAGCTAACCTCGTGGCTTTTCCTAAATGCCTATAATTTCACCTTTCAGACGCTCTGTTTTTTTTTTTTTATTTTATTTTTTTTTTAATGAATCGGCGGCATTTGAAAATCTGAATGAACTAAAATTGTCCAGATAGTTTTACAAATTACTTACCATTTTAAGAAAAAATGACCGATTGTTAATAAAGTCTTCAGGAATATTTTTCAACGTGTATGTACATGCACATATACAGGATGGGGCTAGATTCGACCGACAAACTGCGGGAGGTGGTTATTAAGTAAATATTGTGTACAATATATCGTGACCATTTTGTGTTCAAACTTAATATTAACATTAAAATAAGTCTTTTAAGTTAATTTTGAAACAATATTTTCACAAAATATGTGAAAATTAATAACTTGGACGAACAGTACCCTGAACATCGATTATTGTTGTTAGGCTCTTCTAATCGATAGCAAATGTCGTCGAAGACCTTCCGCCCTTGGGAAATTAATAGAAGTATTCACCACCTACTTGTATACAACATTTCTAGCGTCAATTAATCGCAACATTTATTTAAGTTTTATTAAGCTGTGTGACTTATGTAGCAAAAATTATGATATTTTTTTCAAATGTCCACAACCTATTGTTTTCGTTGAAATCGCGGGAAATGATTAGGTGTACAGTTACAGGGCCTATAGCATAGGCAATGCTGCATATACGTGTGTTTCGTTGTTCTCATCGCACAGGTGACGGTGGACATTCACTGAAAACAACGTGTACCATACGTCAAAACAGCTCGCCAAGCTGAAAGTTTAAATGCGTTTGGAACGTAAACGATAGGCTTTAGACATTTGCAAAAAGAGGATAATTTTTTATTCGTAATTCAAATGGCTCGATGGACCTTAGTCAAATGTTTGTATTTCCTGACGCTAAGAAAATTGGATGCAACTAAACGATGGCCATCCCTGTTATTTTCATTAGGCTTGAAGGTTTTTAACAAAATTCGCTACGGAATAGAAGAGCCTAGCAACGTTATGCGATTTTCAGAGTACCGTCTTTCCAAGTAATTTATTTTCCCATATTTTATGGAAATATGGTTTTTATATTAGAAACATTACAATGTTTCTCTGTTTTCAATGTTTTCTCTACAAAGCATCTTTGCATAGGGCCCTTTATATCGCAAGTGAAAGAGGTTATGTCCAGGGTGCCACAGCAGGGGGCTGTAGCCTTAGCCTGGATTTATGTTTAGGTGGGGGGGGGGGGCTGAACCTGGGATTGTTATATAACAACAGATCTCCACATAAAGTACGGAAGAAATGAATGACGAGGGGGGGGGGGTAATTCTATTAAGTATTAGCTGTGAAATTCTTGCCCGATGTTATATTAGCGCATATATATACAGACAGTAGACTCCCGATTATCCGCGCAAAATATTTCACTTTAAATAAGCCTAGTTTAGTCCATATTTTATGGAAATATGGTTTTTATATTAGAAACATTACAATGTTCAGCTGTTCGTAAATATGAACTTTAGACAGTGTGCACTCTCTCTCTCTCTCTCTCTCTCTCTTCCTCTCTCTCTCTCTTTATATATATATATATGTATATATATAAGCAGCCCCCCCCCCCTCGGCTTTGCTCGCGGGAATTATTCAAAACTGATAATATTTACTTTAATTGAAAAACCTCTTTGTACACAAGGTTGGTACTTCAGACATCTAATGTTAGAATAACAAAGCTGCAAGTTGAGCTAACTCTGCAGAAGGATAAGTAGCTATAGCCGTCAACGCGAAAAGCAGTCTTAAGTTTGTCCCTGCCACTAACAGCGACTTCGCCTGGGCCTTTATTAATAGCACTGCAAAGTTGACGTTGTGGGGGGAATTACAGACTGTTAAATATAACAGATACATCTAACGAAAAACGTCTGATTTACCATGTGCACAACCATAAGTGACGGTTCCCTCAATCACATAGTTTCAAAATATTCACTTGAAGTTTATTGCCATTAGCAAGTTTTGGTGGGAAAATGTTTCGCGGGAAACGTATTTGGTGCCCTAACCATAAGATTAATGAGATTACATACGTGAGCTGATGTTGATCAGGAACATAAGTGGAATGTTAACTGCATAATCCATTTTACTCCTTTTAAATGACTGCATGCAAACTGCACTAATTAGATTTGCCTGCATTTTTGTGTGCCAGAATTGAACGTTCGTACGCAGCTTTTAACGGAACTCGAGCCCAGAACCTCCCGGAATGTAGACCTGAGCTACAAAAAACTACGTCACGTAACGTCGAAATAAGCAATGAAAATTTTTATTTAAAAAATAAAGTATTCGCGTCCTGGGCTCATAGAGGTTGTACAACACCACGTCTCGATAGGTTACTGCAGAGTGAATCTCCTGTATAATGAAATTGTCGCTGGTCATAATAGCTTTTCCGATCGTCTGCCTTGAAAATTTACAAACATAGTTTTATGCGTAAAAATCAAGTTATCTGATAAAGAAAATAAATTTTTACGTATTTTTTTAAAACTTAACTAAGCATCACATTGACGCGAACAACATCGCAATATCTCTACTGGACAGACAGATATCATGGGTTTATAGAAAACAAATTTTGTGCTTTTTCACCCTTTTGGGTCTCGAATTTCGAAATATTTTAATGTCACATCTTAGACATTTGTGTAAGTATCCAATTGAAGTGCAAACCACAATGGTAGCCCATTAAGTCTAATCAAAATCTATCATTCATTAAAAAACACATATGTCACCTGCTCAATACCAAGCGTTCGAATTTTGAAAAATCTTAAAACCTTTTTGTGATAATTTCTGTAGTCATCACCCTAAAGCAAATATTAACTGTATATCCAGACGGGTTCGACAGATATCAAGGATTTATCAAGGATTTATCCAAAACACTTTCCAGGTCTTTTCACCACCTAAGAGGGTGAATTTAAATTACGATTTAGAATACTTTATTTGTGTCTTGTGGACGTGAAAAAAAAAAAAAAAAAAAAAAGAATAGCCGCTGGGATCAAAATTTATCGACGATTATTTGAAAACACATTTCACCAATTTGCACACATTTTCACCTCCTTAGGTGGCGAATTTCGAAAATTCGTGAGTTTACTTTTCAGTTATTTGAGTAAGCATAATTATTTTACAAAAAAACACGTCGCTATATAAAAATAAATAGGATCGATACATATATTGGTTGTGAATCGAAAACTTATTTTACCCTTTTTTTCACCTCTTTGGGGCCGAAATTTGGAAAATTTTATTTCAATGGTGTTTAGGATAATTTGAAAGCATCATTCAAAAGCAAGCACTTCGTTATCGCGATTGGTTCGATAGATATGGAGGAATAATCTAAAACATATTTCACGTGTTTTCACCCCCTTAATTTAATAATTTCTAAACGACTTGGAGTCCTGTCAGATATTTGTGTACGTAATCAATTGAAATAAAAATCACGACGATAGTCAAGTGTGTCAGTGATATAGATGATTCCTAAAATACCCATTTTGCCCCTTTTTACAGCTTGGGGGTCGAATTTCAAAAAATTCTAAAATTACTTTTTGGGAATTTACGTAAGCAACACTTTGAAGAGAAAACCAACTATCTATCTCGAAGGATTCTATAAATATCGATAGTCAGTCGGAAACATATATGAGGTCTTTTCACCCCCTTAAATGTTGAATTTCGAAACATCCTTCAATTGATTAATATCGATTTTTATGTGTGTACTATTGAAGTAAAAATAACGACGATAAGCCGTCGGGTTTGAGTTTTATCGACGTTTCTTCGGAAACATATTTCACCCTTTGTCACCCCCTTAGAGGTCGAATTTCGAAAAATACCTCCTTAGTGCTACGACTTGAGGGAAACCGACACAATAAATTTTACGATTATAGGTCCAGTGGTTTGGGCTGCTGTTTGATATGTCTGTCGCTCAGTCAGCTAGTGTTCTCTTTTATATATGTACTAGCTGTCCCTTTGCTGTATTCGCCCACGTGTACTATAGAAAAGAGGAACTAACTTTTAATTACGTATTAATTGATGGTGTTACCATATTCTCTGTACATATTTAAAACAACAAATATAAACAGCTTTATCCAGTCCACTTCGCTGAGTGTACTGTAGTTGCAGAACATCTTTGTTTTCAATTCATCTTTATTTCTTTATAAAATAGCTGCCCGTCTGCGGTTTTGCCCGCGTGAAATTATGTAATGTAAACAGTAACTCTGGATAAAATATGTGATGAAGGCATTTATCAGCTAGCGTACTCAATAACAGTGAACTATAAATTGTCTTAGCTCAGTGTATAGAACGCGCACAATATGCTAGTCAGAAAAAAGATACCAAACTGTAAAATTAACATTGCGTGAACTCTCTTGACTACCTTATTTACTCTGCTGCTCCTAGCGTTGCTTTGTATCTCCTACAAGAGACCATTTGACTTCCTCGTTAGCAAGCAATCCCAAATCGAACAGGACAAACAAATGCGTACCGAAATTTGGAGAGGTTGAGGGCATCCAGAGTTATAATTCATGCATCGGAAAGTAAATTAATTACGAATTAAATTAATCACGCATTTAAATTATGTACATGTAATACCGCTTTTAATTATCAGCAAGGCAATTTAATTGAGTATTATCGAAAGTTACTCGTAATAAAATTATATTTTTAAGTAAAAATGAGAACAAAACTTATATTGTATTCAATTTAATATTCTGATGTGGAATACTTCGTTGAGGATTTTGTTGCCGATTTCGGGACTTTTCGGCGAAAATAAGATTCCCATCATTTAACATTGAGATATATAATTATCTGTATGTGCTCCCTGATAGGTTGTAACTGAACGCTATTTTAACCACTGGGCCTGTCATACAAATTTGTGCTCTCGTTCGTGTTTGTATTTAGTTGTTCGCTCGCCCGAGAGCACCTTGTACTTTCCGACTGACAGTAACCATACCGTATTTGTTTGCTCGCAGCAAACCACGACGTCGTCGTGTTGTCAGATGCCTCAGAGTCACTGCTTTTTGTGGAGGCATTTACATGGAACATTTGTTGCTGCCAACCAACCCTTGTGGCTGTCGTTCGAGGCGGCTGTTTACCCCCTGAACTCGCGACACAGTCCCTTATATAACAGAGAAAAATGTAGAACACTGCCTAACCTTTAGCATTTGAGGCAGGGGAGACGTTCTGTGGTAAAAAAAAAATTACCAACTATGAAAGCGGTGATTCCAATTTTTCCACAAGTTATTAAATTAACACATGTCATTATAAAAACGTCTTATAACTATGATTGCCCAAAGTTTAACAAGTAATAAAGCTTGTGTCTGTAAAATGTCCGAATTAATAACACTTAATAGCCGATAAAGATCACTACCATCAACTTTTCCCCCAAATATTGTCTTCGTGTCTACTGTCATCAAGTGGTATTTAGTGGCTCGCGTGCCCGCCAGTGTTGGCAACCAGCTTTCCGCCATGTTGCTACGTAACACAATTGCTTGAACCTGTCAATCACAATTAAAATCACTGCGCAAATAAAAATTAAAACATATATAATCTTAAACGAATATACATTAATATTTGCGAACCAGATAACTAGATACCGCGAGGTTCTGAATTCACAACACTTTATAATAAATTAAAATTAGTTTGAAAAAAACTTGATTTTTAAACACATCTCAGGAGAGTGGAAGCGTACTTACTAAACAACTGTGCTACGTTAACAACGCACTTCGAAGTGCTGGTCTCATTTTAATGTTCCTGTAAGCAGGTGGGAAAGGGTCACTTTGAACAATGGGGGTGTATTTGCGATAGATTTAAAAAACATTTCTCCCACTTATGGCAGCTCTGACTAATGAAATTTACTTGCAATAAATTCCAAACAATTAATGTTTTCATGAATTTACATTAATATTAGCTCACAGTTGACATTCATAGGCCACACCTGCTTACAACATATCAAGGAGAAGAGATTTTGGTCAGCACTCTACATAGAGGTATTTAGCACTAGTAATGGGTGACATGATGTGCGAATGGAGCTGTGCCGGAACGAAGGGGCGGGGGAAACAGGGGATCCCCGAGGAAACGCGCCAACCAAAAGCATCGTCCAACACGATTTCCACCCACAAAACTCGGGAACCGACCCCAGCAGGAATCGAACCCGGATTGCCTTGGTAGGAGTCGAGTGCACTAGCAATTGCAACAGCTGTGGCCCCATAACACATAATTTTGTTTGAGAAAGTTAATTGGTTAAAAATTATAATTAGAGAGGATGCTATATCGCGGAAATGTTTTTTGTGCCAACATACCCTTGAAAACGCTACAGCTAATTACAACAGATATGATTAGGTAATGTACGTATGACACAACGTAGCTGTTTGCAAACCAATAATAGGCGTCAAATATTACAACAGCAGGATTCTTATTGGATCAGTCAAACAGGGCAACAGCTCCACATAAAAGCGAAAGCCAGTCATCTTCTGGTAAAGTGAATTGCGTTGAAACCCAAAAACAGTCAAGTTTTCCGGCGATAAATCATCCTTTCTAATTATTATTAATTTCAGCTGATATTTTTCCCAATGTAAAACTACGTTTTGAAATGGAGCCAAAAAATAATCTTCGTAAATAAGAAAGGAAAAAAACTTAAACGTACCTACTTGGAAACCATGCCATTGTTGGAAGTATCAGTGTTCGCCTTATAGTCTCTACCATAACACGGTGATCGGCCGGGCGTCTGGGGTCCGATGTGTCTCGCTCGCTGGGGCGGCTAAATTCTGCCACCACCGTGTCTGTGCACGGTATTCTTCCTCGCACACAGAACTTCTCCCATTCCCCGACGCCTGGCCGCCCACGGGGCAGCTTAGTGTCTGCTGGAACAGGAACTCCGTTATCACGGTCCGCGTGCCACCGAGGCTGTTAATCCGCTAATCCGCTCGTAGCAGCAACTGATCCAATGTTAAGCCGAGTGCTTTATTTCCACCCCCATTCCTTGCGCTCTTCAATTAGGAGTGTCGCCAGCAAGGTTATAAATACACAAGAGAAGAGGGTCGACCTACAGCGGTGGTACCATACCCTCCAAACTGACGGCTGATACGTAGGGCCCGGTAGTTTTCGCGAAAAGATTTTTGCCCCACTTTGTTTCAGTGCCTTACGTGCACGCCTGCAGCTCAACTTCATGGCTATTGACGGAGTGTGTTTGTGCAGAGTCGTTATTCATTTGACTGCCAATCAGTACACGGATAACTGCCACACATCACATCTGTGATTTGCGTGTTTAACCTCCAGACGCTGGGTGTTACGACATCCAATCATTGACCACAAAGCCGAGCTGCAGGTGCGTACGTAAGGCACTGAAACAAAGTGTTGCAAAAATCTTTTCGCGAAAATTACAGGGCTCTACTGATAGGAATACACGTCATATAAATTGTGTACAGGACAAGGGGTAAATATACAATTTTTGTTCACTTGCACAATTTTGGTACGATGAGATTATACATTTTTTAGACCTCATCGAATTACAGTTGAAGTATTTATAGTACTAGGATATTTATAAAGTTTCTGTAGTAGCGTTTTAACGTAATTTTGGTTCAGTTAAGGCCACGAAAAACATTTCTGTTTTGGCAGCTTATGAACATCTTTTCAGAAGATAAAACAATTACATTAATTTCAATAACCAGAAGTGAAACAACACTCGAAATTATGTACGCAATATTTTAAGTTTGTGTAATTATATGACAATTATTTTATCACTTGGTATATGTTCTTTTCGTCGCATATGAAAATAGCAATTTAAATGAAGTATTTATTTTGAGAGCATTAAATTAAAGAAAGGAAGTAAATTTTAAACTTTAACTAACTTGCGCCAGTAATAAGTACAAAATTCATTTCTCATAAAACTTTGTACGACTTATCTTTACAAGTATTTTGTAACAACCACGTTTGGGAAATGCCATAATTTAAGAATTATCAATATAACAATTCATACGTCTTTAAACAGAGCACAAACTATCGTCCGAATGTTTCCTAATAGACACAATTCTGTGTCTTATTGAGCCCTGACAGGAAATATTTCAGTTTAATTGCTTATGCCAGCGTGGAGCATCTTACTATCCGGAAGACGGGAACCGATTCACTCTGATCCAGCAACCGGCCAGAAAATTTACCTCCCTTCTGTTACAAATTTTAAACAAAAAAAAAACAAGAGTAGGAAAAACTTAAAACTCCTGCTTCAATAATGCATTATTGTTTGTTACTTTAGTATGCGTGTTGCACATTAGACTGCACTTCCATGTATGTGTTTCTCGCAGCACTGCGCTTCGTGGCGTGTCGACCAACTACAGCCTCAGTTATCACGACGAAGTCACGACAACGGTCCTAGAAATATATGGTCTGGACTCTAGTCTATCTACCAATGCTATTGCGTTGACCTCTTAACGACTGAAAGCGCCACTAATACATTAGTGCTGCTTTAACAATGCGATATACTTCCATACTACTATTGCCGCTAGTGGCTCCGACATGCTCACTACTCGTAGATCCATTTACCGCAATATAAAACAACACCAAGAGTTTCGCTGGCGCCAATCAGCCATATGATGGTGAATTTTCAACGTCAGTGTTCAGACCTATTCTTCTATGGCCATGGCAACTCCCCGACGTCTTGTCTTGTTTGTAACCTCGGACGTTCACTGCAACTTCGGGCAACGCGTACTTGTGGTCACTGCAGCTCGGTTAAGCCTTGTTATAGCTCCAATCCAAAGCTAATTCTTTTTAACCGGCGCCCAGTGTGGCGGACAAACAGGAGTTTGTCAAAAGAGACATACGCGTACAAGCATCACACAATTCCTCAGCAGAATAGCCGTAGTTTGTAGAAGTGACATTGTTTTCCCGGTGTGTGGATACACGTCACAACGTAGAACATACATGCAGAGGCGGTAGCACCGTGCGCTGCTAGATTAGTTGTTTGCCTTTGACTGGCCAGAACACATTTCAAGACTCATTTTACGCCATTTTTAAGTACACATAATTGGCTGCATAAATGTATGTTAAAATGGTGGAATGTGTTGTGTTTAGTGATTAAGTCTGGGCAAAGCAGAGACTTCAAATTGTGAGTATGCAAAACATATATTATATTGTACAGTTATAAAAAAAAGTGATTCTTGAATCAATATTCCATATTATTTCAAGGTGAAGTCGCATACTGCTCCAAAGTGGACTTTTTGACTTTGTAAATCGCGAAAAACATCGTGCGCACATTTCCGCACTGAACTGATATTCGCATTTTAGTGCAATGTCGCGACTAATTCCCCATCAAACTTTATGTGATGCATGACTAGGTACCACAAGTTAAACACGGTAACACCTTACTCGCGCACGTTTTTTCAATCAGTTGATGAATACGCACTGTCCCATGAATCGATATATGCAATTAAGACAACTTTTATGACTTTTTTGTCACTAACTTGAAGAATGTAGGAACAAAGCGTTAAGACATAGCGATCGTTTTAAAGTAAATAATTCTTCCTTGCTTCAAGGAGTGTCTATGTCATACGATTAACACCTGGCACGTCGTAAATTCAACGTGATAGGCCACAAAAAGCCTTTACTGAATGCAGTGTGTCATGTGGGGGGTTAGGCAAGCAGCAAGCCCCATACAACCCACTCACATGAACAATAGTGTAATACCCTTGAGCTGACATAATTGCGTACTGAACCAGTGGCGGACATGTCCCAAAAATTACAATTGACAAAATGTCTGACCAAATAATACTCATAATACTCTGTTATTGAAGAGTGCAAATCGTCAAGCCAAATAATGCATTTAAAATTACTTTAAAGCATACCGTAAACAGGGGCTACTTTGCTCCAATAGTTTATACTTTTTGAAAGATAGCACAGGCCATTTATTATGAATTGTTAAAAAAAAATAGTTACTAGGCTAAATTTTATTTATAAACCATTAGCCCGGCACCACACTAACGTACTTGATATTAGAAAACAAAATTGTCATGGGTTTTTTAAATGTGGGAAAAAGTAATCCATAGAGGTGGATTACTTTACTCCATTTCCTAAATCAATACAAAGGTTATGGAAAACGCTACTGGAGCAAAGTCTGAACTGTAGTATTTTGTATGATAACAATTTTTATACTAGAACCCACAAAATGTTGTGTATTGTAAATATGTATGTCAATTTCTATCCAATTTATGTTTTTATAACTTTTTAAAGTAATAAATTTTAAAAATTTTAACGTGCATATTTTTTATATTTATTGTGAAACACTGTACTCTAGGTAGTATTTCCAGACATGAAAATATAAAAGAATAAATTAAAAATGTATGGTACACACACATATCTTCTTCATATTTCCAGTCAAATTAAAAAACCACACACCTCATGCATTTCAGGTAGGTACATTCTTGAACATCTCCATGTTCTAATTGTAGTCAAAGAACTGTAACTCGGGGACGTGGAAGAAGACTCTGCTGCTAATTCTACGCGGATGATTAATGCCCCCGTGAATTCCTCCCATTTGTAAATGTAACACATCCTTTTATATGTTGGCCACTTCCAAGATCTCAGACATTGTCATCGCACTTATTGTTGCACCATTGTAATTAAAACTTTCAATAACTCCTGAAAACATCAAGTCATATTTTCAAAGCATTCTTAATGCTGATAATATATGCATTCACTATATATGACTGTTGTGGTAATACAGAAAAAATCTTATTCACTGTCAATACTTGTCATAAACACTTAATTTGCATAAAATAACTCTCTTGGTCTCTTATGACATCAATGTCGACGAGTCGTAATGCCAAACTCCCTACACACCTCACTTGTCGCATGCATACATAATGGTTACTGAACAAGCAAAAATCATGTTGACCATAACAAGTAATACACACTGTGGGGTTCTTTACTCCACTTTTCATAAGGAAAATCTAACCTGCTTTAGAAATGTGAATGGAACAATAGAAATAATGACTAAAAATTAATAATACGTGCAGATTCTAAATAACAGATAAATACAGCATCTAAATTAAAATGACAACTCATTTGTTCGTTATTTTCAGGTAAATTCTGGTTATTTTTCAATATTCAGTGGGCATTAAGAGCGTGGAACCTAGATACTTCTTTTTAAGTCCTGTGGTGCTATCTGCATTGTCAGTTTACAAACAACATATGGTAAATTTTTTTATTTACCAAATTTACCGAAAAAAACATGGAGATTTAATATTATATGTATAACAATAAACAACACTATATTGCAATCAGACTAAATGAGTGTCATATTTCCTACTCAACCATTTAAACTTTAGAATGAAGTAAAATATCTCAGTTTACATAGTCATGAAAACATTTCTTAACATTGCGCACAGCAAGCGCGATGTAAGTACTGCACTCTCAGTTACTACGAATACTTTTAAGTCTTCTAGGCAGCACGAGTGAAAAGCTTCTATTAAAAATGTCATGAAATAGGAATCAAATACTTATTCAGTAAAAGGAGGCTGATGACAAACAGTTGCGATGAAGCGAGAAGAAAATCCAAGGTGAACACTTAGTTTTTCTGCGACGTCAAATTGGGCGTGTTACTGCTACATAAGAGTGGGTGGTAGATAAGTAAATGCTGAAAACATCAATTGATTTATACGATTTTTCGAAGCCAATATGGATAAAATACTCAATGACAATCGTAGATAAAGGTATTTGCCAACTTTATGAGTAAATATTATTCCAGAATTACTAATTCGTTACGCGTGATCTCTTGCGCCGCAGTTAAATGCACGAGGTTCCAGCGTCAGAGATTGTTCCTTAGAAGTTCGTAACACTGGAAACATTTTTGTTTAAAATGTGGTCTAAAACTATTGTCTAGGATTGTTCAAGAAACCTAAAGTTATAGATTAATGCTTTTAGCGTTGAATTACGTAGCACGCCATATTAAGCAGTGGTCACAGTTCCTGAGGACGTCGAGGTCCTAACTATTAGACAACTCAGGTTTCCAGGTTTCAACTGGAGGCGCAACTAAAGCGACTCGTTCAACTGCGAAAGTGTTAAAGTTGTAGACTCTTATCCACGATACATACTGCGTGCAAATCTGCAGTACAACCAAATCACTATTCAGACACCTAATCACATTCAGTACAAGTATCCATCACCCAACAGCAGTTCGCGCACGAGTCTTTTCGGCAAACCCAGCCGTCCTCGTCCATTCAAGTCAGTAGCCAGCACAATTTTTTTATGGTTATAAATGGCCAACAGCTGGGTAGCCCACGGTAAACAGAGATAATCAAGAACTATAGAGGATGATTTATCACGGGAAAATTTGACTGTTTGCTGGGTTTCAAGGCACGTTCAGTTTACCAGAAGATGACTTTTCGCTTTCACGTGGAGCTGTTGCCCTATTTGGCTGATCCAATAAGAATCTCGCTGTTGTAATACTTTATGCCTATTATTGGTTTGCAAACAGCTACGTTGTGTCAGACGTACATTACCTAATCATTAGAGACATGAACTTTTCGCGAAAAGAATTTTGCCCCACTTTGTTCCAGTGCCTTATATGCACGTCTGCAGTTCTGCTTCATAGATATTGGCAGCGTGCCTTTGAACTGTGACGTTTCTCATTTGACTGTACCAATCATAATAAGGTTACTGTAACACCACACGTCTGTGATTAGCGTGTAAAACCCCACGACACACGAATGTCAAAACATCCAATCTCTGACCGTGAAGCAAGTCTGCAGACGTGCACACAAGTCACTGACACAAAGTGAGGCAAATTTCTTTTCGCGAAAAGTTCATGTCTCTACTAATCATATGTGTTGTAATTAACTACGGTGTTTTTCAAGGGTATGTTGGCACTAAACATTTTCGCGATATACCATCTTCTCTATTAATAATCTAAAACACCAATATTTAGGGCCACGATTTTGTCGCGAAAAATGTTTTGCCTCACTTTGTTTCAGTGACTCACGTGCACATCGGCAGTTCTGCTTCAAGGTTATTGGCAGCGTTTCTTTGCTCAGACGCGTTTCTCATTTGACTGCACCAATCAGAATAAGATTATTGTGAGTATATACGTCTACAATTTGCCAAGGCAAGTGAGAGTAAAATCGTCCAACCACAGACGATGTAGCAGAGCTGCAGGTTTGTACATGACGCATCGAAACCAAATGTTGCAAAAATCTTTTCGCCATAAAATCACGGCTCTACCAATATTCAAAATCACTCAATAATCTACACAACACGAAAATTCTGGAAAATTCTGGAAGATTCGAGAACATTAAAAACACATAACGTGTGCCGAATTCCCGACACAGGATCCAAAAAACCGAACCGTCCACGACGGTGGCTACTGAAGAACTAGGTAGCCAGCACAAGAATGCTGTCGGCGGGCAAGCCTGGCCAGCTAGCGAACACTCCCCCACCTTCTCGCTACCTTACAAAGCGAGTAAACAACTCGTAGCCCGACGGCGCGTCATCAATGCACACTATGTGGAATATGTGCCAAATTATCAGAATAGGCTAATAAACTTGTAGAATTTAGGAAAACGCATCTAATACAAAAAAAACTTAAAAATTAGCAACTTTTAGATACTCGACGCCGAGTAATAAATAAAATGTTACTAAACCTCAATAAATATACATGATATAAGTCGAAAAAATGACAAAACATTACAGAACTAGAAAAATATCTCCGAAATATCACTAAACTAACACACAATGCGATGTAGTCGTCACGATATTTTATGGTACATGTTAATATGTTCTTAAAAATTATTGTAACTTAAGTAACGTATAACATTACTGAGCTATTCTTCAAATGGAACATGATTTTCGAACATATTTGTAAATGCATTAAATGTGAATAGGGCATTCAAAAATTCTCCCTGTTATGGAAAACTCTTTGAAACTGTCAAACATCACGCATTGTATGCAGTGTGAAGAATTCTGTGATTTTGAGACCCGCAAGACTCAATATCGAAGAATTCATCAAATTCGGGAAAACGCCAGTGAAACCGGCGAACAAATTCTCAGCTCGTATTTTGCTTCAATATTCTCCATAGTGTTCCAACTCTAACATAAATAGGAACTTCACTGCTTTACTTCAGAAAGTTATACACTAATTCTCAGGCATTTTTTGAATAAAACAGAAAATGTTTATATATATATATATATATATATATATATATATATATATATATATATATATATATATATATATGAATAATTAATGTCGAAGGTGATGATAGGCTATAGCAAGAATTTTAACGACGTAAAAGAGAAATGTTTCTAGAAAACTTCACTATAAAAACGGGGATACTGCATTTTTTCTTTCAGTTTTCCTAGAATAATAATGTAAGATAGTTATTTAATATCGAGGCTTGGACGATATAATTGGTTATCTAGATTGTAAGTTTTCTAATAATTGCTGCAGAAAAAGAAAACATATTTTAGCATCTTATAAAATTGAAGGAACGCATGAAATAATCAGTTACAAGAATGATACTGAATATTTTAAACAATGAAGTAAATTTCGGTATCTGTAGAGTGAATCTCCTGTATAATTTATTTGTCGCTGGTCGTACTTGCTTTTCGGATCATCTGGCTCTAAATTTTACAAACTTAGTTTTATTCTTAGTAATCAAGTTATCTTGTAGAGTAAATAAATTTAAACATAATTTAAAAAAAAAAACTTGCATAAGCATCACTCTGACGCGAACAGCATATCAATATCTATACTGGAAAGAAAGATATCGTGGATAGATGGAAAAAGAAAGGCTATTGGCTTAATTTCAATTAAACTTTGCAGATGAGCAATTTTGACACAAAAATGCAAGCCAGATTAAATTTATTGCAACCTGGATGAAGTAAAATAGTGGTAAAAATGTATTATGCAGTCCACTATCCACTAAAGTTCCTTGACAGCGTTATCCTACCTAAGCCATCTCACTAACCTCAAGGTTGGAGCACCAATTAATTTTATAATTCTGCAAACATTATCACGGCAAAACTGCCTACTGGAAATTAACGTCAAGTGAAGGCTTTGAAAAACAAAGTATGTTATTCAGGGCACCATTGCCAATGGTTATGCTCGGGGGAAATCAGTTTTCATACCATTTAAACTGCGTATTTCATTCGATTACCTTTTTACATTTAGAAGTCTATAACTATCCCACAACATCAACTTTGCAGTGCTATAAATAAGGCCCGGTTGAAGTCGCAGTTAGTGGCAGGAACAAACATAATTAAGCCTGCTTTTTGCGTGGACAGCCATAGCTAATTGTCATGCTGCAGAGTTAACTCGACTCGCAGCTTTGTTATTCTAGCACTTGATGGCTGAACATCCTATATAATGTACAAAGAGGTGTTTCAATTAAAACAAATATTATCTGCTGTAACACACGCGAGCAAAGCCGCGGGCGTACCATTATATACATAAACAGCCTAGTGGTTTGGTTTAATTGTTGACTATGCCAAAATTGCAACTTCGGCATGATATACGTGTACTAATTAAATAACTTACCACTTTTATTATTTATACCGTATACAAAACCCACGTAACTGTTTTCTTAAATTGTTGAATACGCCAAATTAGAACTTTTGTATGATATATCCTACTTGTACCATTAACTTAACTCATTTATATATTAAAATTCAGGCGAAATAATTGCAGAAAAATCGCCTAGTTACCTAATACTATTACACAGGATAAATTAAAACATTGTGATGATATGTTTCTATTAGTATATTTCTCTTGACAAACACTTCGGGAAAACAGAATAATTTATCTGAAGTTATGCCACAATGAATGTCTATTTACCACACAAGTACAGGAAATTAGTTTCTGCCGTTTGCTGGAGAAATGAGGGTAATTGATATGCCCCTTTATTTTCGGAAATAATCGGATTATCCGATAAAATTCAACTGGTCAATAGAACAAAAAATTTACCTGAATTAAACTGTCACAATTGTGCGATGGAATTAAATCAGTGACGGACGAAGAGTAGGGGGCAAGAGAACCCCAACAATTTCACGAATTCAGTGACATGCAAATTATACAAGCCCCGTATATTCGTTTGCTGTTCGCAGTCTGATATCCCAGTGAGCAGCAGCTAATGGATAGATGGTCGGTGCTTGAGTTTGAATATTACAATGGATTCCAATGCAGGTAATAAATTCGCGAATTTTTCCTCTCCTAACCTATGAGTTGTACCTCTGCAAATAATCACACACTGCAACAATGGCATTAGGGAAAGTTAGTATTATAAAGGATATGCAGATTTTACAAACGCACTAAGGCATTGAAATTAAGAGGTTCCACGAGAAGTACAGGAATGTCATTAAACCAAGATTAAGAGCATCCTTGAGCCGCTTTAGTCCGTTAAACAATAATTCATATATCACCATCAATAAACCCTGAAAAAAAAAAAAAGTATTTTTTATGCTACACAATGACGTGTAGTAACAATACGCGTACAAAATTGTTCAAAGAAAAATAAATCTTATGGTTACATAAGAAGTGTATAGCCTATCTAATAATAAAAGTATATATTTACACCTAGGAACAGCAGTTCATCAAACTGAATGCTGATACATGCATAAATTAATCAGGAAAATTAATGGTCATTTATTAATGTTCCCCACTATCAACATGTTTTATTTTCCTTGGTTGTGTCAAATAATTCTTACTCTATGCTCAAATTGTTGTCGTTTCATTTTTTTTTTCTCTTCTGAATGAAGGTTTCATGTGCACACATATATTTATTTAACAAACATAAAAGACGTTACTTGTACTGTATATTCTTGAATAAGTGAAAGGTAATGGTACTAAAAATTCCTTGGGACATCTTTTGGTCACGTACACCAATACTGAGGAAAATTACATACAACAAATTTCGATGTTACGTTACTCAGAACTTTGATTTTGTATCATAACGCTGTCATTCGCTTGTGACTACAAAAATGTTCCTTGTTTTATTTCTAGAAAAACATAATCTTTACTCTACACTCACAAAAATTATCCGTCATTTGCTCGCCATCGATGTTAACTGCTGAACATATTTAAACATTAATAAAAACACATGCATATGTCTTAGTTTTTGGGTGTAGTAAATTATAGTCTTTTCAGCTGGTTACACTTCATTCATTTATAAGAAACTCAGGTGTGAGTGTGTCTGTGTGTGTATGTGTATGTGTACATATACAGGATGGTCACAAAAATACCAACAAACTCCGGCTAGTGATTCCTTGTGAAAAATAAAGCAGGAAGTATAAGACAATTTGTACGTAATCGTTATATTAAGCGTAATTCGCATTGGAAATCATATTTTAAAACTTTTATTTTCCCATAAACCAAACAGTGATCAACGTAAACTGACAAAACTCAGGATATTACTTGAAGACAATAAGACCGACAAACCAACAGCAAACACTAGTTGATACCTTCTACCGTTACGAAAATAAAAGGGGTGCCCCCTCCCTTAAATTGCTGACAACTTTTTTACCGTCATGATAATCCAACATTTTAAAGTTAATTATTGGAAAATGTGACCTTCGTAATAAAATAGGTCCTCTTGTAACGACTGTCTAGGACGCATAGTTTTCGTGCAAAACGCACGTCAAGTTTTGGCGTTGTGAAACAAGAACCTAGCATGTAGGCAACACTGCGTACACGAGTGTCTGGTTTATTCCGCAGCGACGCACAGACGATGATGGACATTCTATTTTTTGTTTATCGGCCTTAATGTTTTGAAGTAATATCCTGAGCTTTGTCAGTTTACGTCGATCACTGTTTGGGTTATGAGGAAGTCAATGTTTTAAAATATGATTTTCAAAGGCGAATTACTCTTTAATATCACGATTACGTACAAAGTGCCTTGCATATATCCTGCTTTATTTTTCATAAGGAATCGCCTGCCGGAGTTGGTTGGTATTTTTTTTGGCGAACATCCTGTTTATCTTAATATATAAAATAAAGTGTCCTGACACACTCACTCATCAACGCACAGCCCAAACCGATGGACCTAGAACCATGACATTTTGAGGGAAACTTTCTCTTGCCCCGTAAGGATATATTTTTAAAAATTTTTAAAAATTCGATAGTTAAGGGAGTGAAAAAGGTTAAATGTATTTCCGAAGGAACGTCGATAGAGCTCGAACCCGACGGTCTGTCATCGTGATTTTTACTTTAATAGGACACTCATAAATATGCATAATAACCCATTTTAGGATTTTTCGAAATTCAACATTTGAGGGGGTGAAAAGACCTTAAATGAGTTTCCGATTAAGTATCGATATCTATCGGATAAAGAGTTGGTATTCATTTCAAAAGGTTGCTTACGTAAATACCCAAAAAGTAGTTTTAGGATTTATTGAACGCAATTGGCTATTGTGGTGATTTTTACTTAAAATGGTTACGTATACAAATATTTATGACAGGACTCCAAGACGTTTCGAAATTTTGTAATTAAGGCGGTGAAAAAACGTGAAATATGTTTTCGACTATCCCTCCACATCCATCGGACTAATAGAGTTATCGAAGTGCTCTTTGCTTTAAATTGATGATTTTGTAAATATCCCAAGTGCCAATACAACATAAAATTCTAATTAGGCCCTAAAGAGATTAAAAAGTGTAACATATGTTTTTGATTCACAATCGATATATATCGATCCCATTGATTTTAATACAGCTACGTGATTTTTGTTTGAGATTGATGCTTACTCATATACCTGAAAAGTATTTTCACGAATTTCCGGAATTCACCACCTAAGGAGGTGAAAAGTGTGAAACGTATTGAAAAGTGTTTCCGATCAATCGTCGATATATCTTGAACCCAGCGGGTTATCGCCGTATTTTACACGTTCAAGAGACACCAGTAAAGTAGTCTCAGATGTGATTTAAGGGTTTTTTGAAATTCCGTCTCTTAGGAGGTGAAAAGACCTCGAATGTATTTCAGATAAATCATCGATATCTCTCGAACCCGACGATATATACAGTTAATTTTTGTTTCAGGATGATTATTACAAAAATAATCGCAAAATCGTTTTTAGATTTTTGAAATTCGAACTCTCAGTATTCTGCAGGGTCATATGTGTTTTTTAATATATGATCGATTTTGATTCAAGTGATTTGCAGTTCAATTGGATACTTATACAAATGTCGAGGATGTGAAATTAAAGTATTTCGAAATGCGACCGTCAAAAGTGTGAAGAAGCGCAAAATATATTTTCCATCAACCCATAATATCTATCTAACCAGTAGAGATATTGAGGTGTTTTTCGCGTCAGAGTGATGCTTACGCAAATTTTTAAAAAAGTTTATGTAGGTTTTGTTTACTTTACGATATAACTTGATTGTTAAGAATTAAACTATGTTTATGAACTTTCAAGGCAGACGATACGGAAAGCAGTGAGAAATAAATTATACAGGAGTACACGCTACAGAAACATATAAATACGTGGTGTTGTACAATGTCTATTAGCCCAGGACATGAATGTTTTATTTTTTAAGTTAAATTTGTTTTTAATGAATTATTTCGACGTTACTTGACGCTGTTGTTTGTAGCTCAGGTCTACATTCCTTAAGGTTTTGGGCTCGAATTCTGTTAAAAGCTGCGTGCGAACGTTCAATTCTGACACACAAAAACTGCAAAGCAGATCCATTTAGTGCAATTTTCATTCAGTCGTTTAAAAGGGGTAAAATGGATTATGCAGCTCACTTTCCACTTAGGTCCCTCAACAACATCAATTCACATAATATATTATCTCAGTAATGCCAAGGTTGGCGCACCTCTTACATTTCCGTGAAACCTTTTCCCACCAAAACTTTCTAATGACGTTAAACTTTAAGTGAATATATTGCAAAAAACGTCACCGTCACCAATGGTTATGCACGGGGTAAATCAGACGTTTTTCATTCGATTAACCTCTTACATTTTAGAGTATATAACTACCCCACAACGTCAACTTTGCAGTGCTATAAATAAGGCCCAGTTGAAGTCTGTGTTATGTTAGTGACAGAGACAAACTTAAGACTGCTTTTCGCGTGGACAGCTATAGCTACTTATTCTTCTGCAGAGTTAGCTCAACTAGCAGATTTGTCATTCTAGCACTTGATGACTGAAGTACCAATATCTGGTGTAGAGGTTTTTCCAACTGATATAAATATTATCAGTTATGAATAATACTCGCAAGCAAAGCTTCGGGGGACTGCTAGTAGATATAGTATGTGTATATATAGGTACAAACACACATTCTCTTTCACTCATCTCTCACACACAGCATTATTTGTAGAGTTTTATTTAAATATGTCTAACAAACTTTAACCCCTCATCCTGTTAAATAAATAGGAGTTTGAGTTTGAGTTCTTGTGTAAAATAATAGGGGTTAAATTACATTATTTTAAAAAATACTAAGATTTTGAAGCACAGAAAAATTCATCAAAATAATTTAAACTTTTTACACCTTGACTTCTGGCAATATTACGGTTTTTTATTTTTCTCATAGTGATGTCACTTAATATTAATGCTGTTAGTGCACACAACTTATAATACAGGGAATGTGAACAAGATCAGTCAAGTATGTGTTTCATAGAGAAATGAACGTAGACTAGTGAGCTAATTCTAGGGCAAGGTATCTCACCACGAGATCCAAGTTTTGTAGCTACAGGCATTCTCAGTTTCTTGTGAAATGGCATGGCATGAGATCCTACAATAGATAATCGATAGAATTATTGAGTAAGGATAGTCTAGAAGAAACTTCCCTATGTTAAATATTCATCCTTTTTTTTCCCAGGCAATAATTTGTTGTTGGTGCGGCTGTCTGTGGCGCAGCGCTATACTCTATACAGTCTAAGGTTGCAGCAGAAATAATAATTACTAACGAAATAAATCAAAGCATTTTAATTTTATTTTGATTCCTCACATTGTGAGTATACCTAATACAGTTACCTTATATTTGTTCCAATATTTCGAAATAAATGTATGCTGTGCAAAAATATTTTCATTCTCTTGCATGAATCAGCTGCAACCTTAGAATGGGCGGAGTATAGTGTCGCTCAGCCGCCTGCAGGTCGATTACGGATCTGTTTTGGCCGCGTCATAACACGAACGTGACTTGGGTAAGACGTCAGACAGTACAACGCGACCACCGATATATTATGACGCGCCAATATTAAGACGACAGCGTCTTAACAGAGTCTCAGCTAAGTCGCCCAAAAACGCGTGCCTCAGTTAAGGTGTTACATCATAACTGACAATAAAAGGAACATAGGTTCACTAAACGTAGTCATTTCACAACTTATTGAAGTAATTTTGTGTATAAACTTACGTGAAAACACTATAATAGATAACATAGGAGGATTGAGTGGCCTCACATTTGTCCTAACCACTGAGAGGTTAGGATAGGTTATAATCACTTTGCTACAGTGTATAAACAGCAAATTTTCCAGGAAGTTATGGTATTATTTCCTAAGTTGAAAGGGAGCTATTTATTTCCTTTGCATAAAATGTATTAACTACTTTAAATTATAAAACATTTTAAAAATACTATCGCTATGTACGAGTGGTTCCGTGCAGAACTGTTACGCAAGACATGTAGGATCGAATCAATGTGCATAAATTTAGCAAAAATTTTATCATCATTAATAAGGATCTGTGTAATATCTAGTACGATAACTATTTCTTTAATCCCAAAAACAGTCACATTAACTTTTTTTTGCCACACATTTGTCTCATTCATTTACTGTCCACTCAAGCGTGCGGTCAGCAGGCGGCAGTGTTCTGTACAGTATATATCCTCTCCAAAAATCCCTGCAGTTATTAAATATTATAGGTACACATTTGAATACCAGTGCAGTATATACAAACAAGTGAGTAAGTATTATTGTGACCACAGTTAGAAAAAATTAATCACTTTTAATAACATCAAAACAGTATCATAATGCTATTGCTTTTTAAACTTAATTATTAAAATTTTAAACTCACCCCTCCATCCAACAACTTGCAGAAAAATAATTATAGATACGAGCTCGCCACCACTGACTTTTTCAAAAAGATTCGCTCATACAATGAACACAATGTGTAAGTTACCTATGTATATTTCAGTTAAGTAAAATATGAACATATGTAAATGTTGTTACATTTGGTTGATCTCATTTCGGGTACGTATCTCGTGGTCATGTTCACATTAGATAGAAAACGGTATGTAAAGCATAATTTTAAGAGCTTCAACATATTAGTACACTAATTTCTTACATTAAAATGTAAATGCACAAAATATGCAGGTGATTCAGGAATTTTGCTCGAACTCTATTGTATGCCACCCATCACAAATGTACAAGTGAATTGCCTTTCTGAGAAACCGTACACTGCGCAATAAAAATATTCTTACTATTATATCCACACTCACAAAAATTTAGGGTAAATCGTCTTTCATATAAGGGAAGAAAATTACATTCACATAGAAGGAAAAATCACGTATTTAAAATATACCTTCATTCGCATTTTAGAAATCTTTATTATTGTTGTTGTACACAGAATACGAAATATGAATAATAATGTTAAAATTTTCGGCTGCAGTAGCACTCGAACTACAAAACTTCGAGTTAACAGGCCAAAACGTTAACCACGCGGCTATCGACACCATACTAACAGAGAATTTTCAATCTATGTTAAACCATTGTCCACAAGGAAAAACTAAATCTGTGTACATCTTGCGATATTTTTTCAACATATTTGTGCAATGTGACAGCACATTGAGGTTTTTTTATTTTATGTAATAATACGTCAATTATCCATACAAGTAAGTGGATATTCCTGTTTATTAATCAGGTTAAATTACCTTTCTTTTTAAGAGTGTAGTATTTAGTTTCCATCGTAACACGAGCAAAAGTTACTATTTATAAACCAATTTAACGATCTGAAGCCATGAAATTTGTTAATTAGCAAAAAGAAAATGTAACAACTCTTGTACTCGACACGAGTTTCCAAGCGTCAGGCGTACCAACTTCATATTATTTTGCGTAAAAGTTAAGACGCCTTACGCACGGCGAGGAGCTTATGACGAGGAGAAACGTAATCGATTTTTTCGTTCAGCGTCATACGGCGCAATTCTTGCCCGTGACGCGTTATAGTTATGACACGTTATACGAAAAGATCCATAATCGACCTGCTGGTCTGTCGGTCGACCGGTCGGGCGCGTGTTGTTGCCGATGACAGTCTTCTCTGTTTGTCTGGTCCTAAACACACACACTATCT
Source organism: Medauroidea extradentata (assembly GCA_003012365.1). Taxonomy (NCBI): domain Eukaryota; kingdom Metazoa; phylum Arthropoda; class Insecta; order Phasmatodea; family Phasmatidae; genus Medauroidea; species Medauroidea extradentata. The sequence goes on along the minus strand of PNEQ01030110.1, from coordinate 36,961 downwards.
CTATTCTCTGTCTCTCTATCTCTCTCTACCCTTGCTGGTCGTTGCGGCGTGCCTCCGTTCATGCATCATCCCGCCCTGTGGGCCAAGCAGAACTGGAGAGATCATACAGTGGCGTACTACAAGTAATGTGGAATTTACGCAATTTATTGGTTCACTTGACAAAGGTATTTTTACGGCGTTAACAAGTAAATATCCATACATTCAGTTTGCGCCCATTCTAATATTGCGGAAAATTGTTGTCATTTCGATATTACAAAATTACTAATGTATCCAGTACATAGTCGAGTATTTACCTTTAAGGCAATCCTTACCATATAAGTAAATGTTCATGTGACGTATGTTACTACAAGCGACAGGCAGAATAAGGATTTTCCCATTACTACTGCCTAATTCAAGCTAATTTTACCATTTACGTTTAAAAGCTGTCTAGCTATATGGCGTACATGAATCTAGGTATCTTACATCAGTAGGTATTATTACTAAATAGTAAGAAAGCAGATAAATATTGTCAGTGCTTAGCAGCGTGAACTTGAAAGAAACGTACCCAAGGATCAAACCTGGAAATTTGTGTTGATATGGTTCAATGTTAACGAATTTGCAGTACCTATTACATGCATAGTTTGTGCCAACATTTGTAATGTTACCTTTTTTTAAAGCAAGAATTATTAAACTGGCCTACTCATACACATTTCCATTTAAATATAGTCCTACTAGCAGTCCCCCGCGGCTTTGCTCGCGAGTATTATTCGCAACTGCTGGTAATATTTACTTTAATTGAAGAACCTATTTGCACTCAAGATTGATACTTCAGTCATCAAATGTTAGAATGTCCAAGCGGCTAGTTCTGCAGCAGGATAAGTAGCTATAGCTGTCCACGCGAAAGCAGGCTTAAATTTGTCCCTGACATTAACGGCGACTTCGCCCGGACCTTATTTATAACCCTGCCAATTTGACGCTGTGAGGTAGTTACAGACACCGAATGTAAGAGGTGACACGAGTGAAAAACGTTTTATTTACCCTGTGTACATCTATTGGTGACGGTGCCCTCAATTACATATTTTCAACATATTCACTGGAACTTCATTGCTATTACAAAGTTTCAGTGGGTAAAGGTTTCACGGAAACGTATTTGGTACAGCAAACTTAATATTAGTGAGATGATATATCGTCGTTTTACTGCCAAAAGTGACCCAGTCAAAATGAGATAAAATGATAAAAATGCTAGGAAT
>PNEQ01030110.1:15000-35632 GCA_003012365.1 Medauroidea extradentata | reverse complement strand
GTGTTTTTAAACAAAATAACATTAATGACTTAATCACTTATGACAGTATACCGACGATATGTCAGTTGATGTTGTATAGGAACCTAAGTGTAAAGCGAACTGCAATTTTACCCCTTTTAAACGACTACACGTAATTTGCACTAATTCGATCTGCCTTGAAATTATTGTGTGTCAAAATTGAACGTTCGCACGTAGCTTTGAACGGAATTCGAGCCCAGAACCTGCCGGAATTTAGACCTGAGTAACAAATAACTGCGTCACGTAACGTCGAAATAATTCATGAAAATAAAATTTTATTAAAAAAAAAATATCTGTGTCCTGGGCTCATAGAGGTTGTACAACACCACGTCTCGATAGGTTACTGTAGAGTGAAACTCCTGTATAAGTTGTTTCTCGCTGCTCGTTCCTGCTTTTCGGATCGTCTGCCTTGAATATTGACCAACTTAGTTTTATTCTTAATAGTCACGTTTCTTACAAAGAAAAAAATACATACATATTTGTTTTAATATTCACGTAAGCATCACTCTGACGCGAACAACACCTGAATATCGCTACTGGTTAGATAGATACCGTGGGTTGATGGAAAACAAATTTTGTGCTTTTTCACCTTTTTGGGTGTCGAATTTCGAAATATTTTAAATTTATGTCTTAGACATTTTTATAAGTATCCAACTGAAGTGTAAATCACATCGCTAGCCCGTTCAGTCGAATCAAAATAAATCATTCACTAAAAAAACACATATCACCCCTGCACAGTATTGAGAAATCGAATTTCGAAAATATCTGAAAACCGTTTTGCGAAAATTTCTGTAATTATCATCCTGAAGCAAAAATTAATTGTATATCTCGACGGGTTCGATAGATATCGAGGATTTATCTAAAACACATTCAAGGTCTTTTTACCACCTAAGAGAGTAAATTTCGAGAAACCCTTGAATAACGTTTTAGAATACTTTATTGGTATCTCGTAGACGTAAAAAACACAACATTAGCCCGCTGGGTTCAAGATATATCGACGATTAATTGAAAACGCTTTTGACCACTTTTCGCCCTTTTTCACGTCCTTAGGTAGCGAAATTCGATAATTCCTGAAATCACTTTTTAGGTATTTGAATAAGCATCAATCCTAAACAAAAATCACTTCGCTATATAAAAAACTATGGGATCGACATATATATCGAATGTGAGTCGAAAACTCATATTACCCCATTTTTAACCAGTTTAGGGCCGAATTCGGAAAATATATTTTAAATGGTACTTGGGATACTTACAAAAGCACCAATTTAAAGCAAAGAGTACTACGATATCTCGATTGATTCGATAGATATGGAAGAATAATCGAAAACACATTTCACGTATTTTCACCCCTTTAAATAAAGAATTTCGAAACAATTTTGAGTCCTGTCATAGACATTTGTAAAAGTAACCAATTAAAGTTAAAATCACGACGATAGCCAATTGTGTTTCAAAGATAAAGAAGATTCATTAAAAACACATTTTGCCCCTTTTTTACTGCCTGGGGGTCGAATTTCAAAAAAACCTAAAACTACTTTTTGGGTATTTACGTAAGCAATATTTTGAAGTGAATATCAACTCTCTATCCCGAAGGGTTCGATGGATATCAATAGTTGATTGGAAACACATTTAAGGTCTTTTCAGCCCTTTAAAAGTTGAACATAGAAAAATCCTTAAATTGGCTAATATGCATTTTTACGAGTGTCCTATTAAAGTAAAAATCACGATGATAGGCCGTCGGGTTCGAGCTCTATCGAAGTTTCTTCGGAAACACATTTCACCCCTTTTCACCTCCTTAGAGGTCGAATTTCGAAAAATCCCTTCTTAGTGCTCGCCTACGACCTGAAGGGAACCCCCACAAAAAATTTCACGATTCTAGGTCCAGTGGTTTGGGCTGCAGTTTGATATGTCAGTCAGTCAGCTTTCATTTTTATATATAGAGATATAATAGGGGATAAAAAATAAATTAAAAGTAATTTGCAATATCTTTACTAGAGAGAGAGAGAGAGAATTTGCAGAAGTGTACAGGATATATTTTAACGTTTAAAAAGGTTATTCTTTGCGGACATACAAACAAATTGTGATCCTTCTTACTGCAAGAATAAGTAATGTAGCACAACGGTAATACGTTGTACTAGTATTCGGGATGAGCAGGGTTCAATTCCAAGTTGCGAACATACTGATTTCGTTTTTCAGTGGTTACCCTAAATCGCTCTAGGAAATGCCAGGATGGTTATTTACCAATGACCATGACCGATTCGTCTCCCAGTTCCTGTCATTGTGTAACGTTGTGAGTCACCATTTTTATAACTTCGCTGTCGACAAGACATAAAGCTCACTTACTTTACCTTACCTTCACACAGTTGACTATGTGTACGCGATTTATACTACAGAAATCGACAGGATAATCCCAAATTACTGCAAACTGACTTTATTTTCTTTGAATAAGCTACTGTTCTGTTACAATCTTTCAACTTTCTCACTCCCCTCCTTCTATATTATGAAATAAATGTGTTAAGATACTAAAAAATTTATTTTTGCCAACAGTTTAGTAAAACAGAATAACACCTCCTATAATTTCATCATTATGACAATAAAATAAATAATACATGTGACAATGTGTTTTGCTTGTTACACGTGACATTCCTATGGTGCACCCATGATGTAACACATCAACTACTAGTACAGCACATTTGGACGCATGAACTGAAACATGGAACTTCTTTTTAACATAAAAAAATGTATTCCTGTAAACGTATAAGAAAAAACTTTGGTGTCTTTTAATAAAATATTTTTATATATAAGATTGCATACGTGCAAAACAAAAACCAATTATTTATTCAGTAACAACTCACTCACGAGAGTTTTTTACTAACTTACTGGATTATACATTCTTTTACATAAAAAAATATGTATTTATTTTTTAGATAATTTGAAATATTGGTTTAAAAAGAAAACGCTTTTACCGTATCCGTGTTGCCGCAAGGTTTCCGAGGTTTCCGAACGTATTATTGCATAGCATCAATCGGCATATTTGATCATTTAATTTTTTCTTTTTTAAATTCGGATAAGAAAAATGAAAAATGTAATCCAATATAAGCTTGGCGAGTGAACTGTCAACGTATAACTAAGCCGCACTAAGCCAAGCAATTTTTTAATATTGGTAATTTTCTTGACTGATTACGGTATAATTATACGTTTAAAGTTCAATTATCATGACTGCATTGTAACGCAAGGTGTATACAATTCACGCTATAATTATGAATTCCAAAATTTTCTCTGTTTAAGAAGAAAGGAAAAATAAAATAATTTAATGATTGCGCATGGTACTGATGCTATGCTATGATAGTGCGACTACATTTTAGAGAACTCCGTAAAGTTTAATGCATGACTACATAGTTTGTCATGCACCCGAATGCTATGCCTTAATTTAAAGAATAATCTGGAATAAACTGTTTATTAATTTTAACGGTGCTAAATGTTGTCTTCTCGCCAGTACCGACAGCTATAGTCTAGCGGCTCAGCCGCACGAAGTAGCGCTCATCTGAGAAAACCGCCCGACTATACTAAATCGACAAGCAAAATGGGCTGAATATTTCTATACATCATATTACCTCTAGCCTATCTTTACTCGATGATGAAATGTAGGAGCGTGAGAAACGGAAGTATCTAGAGAAAACCCACCAGCCACCGGCAACGTTCACCACGCATTTTACATGCGATAAACTGGGAACCAACATCGCCGGGAACTGAACAAGGATCGTATTTGGTGGTAGGCGTGCGCTTTAGCCACTGAACCTACCACAGTTGTATACTACTCTGTTTAATTAATAAATATAGCAAGTTGTAGACTATGTGAGGGTGTCATCTTGCTAAATATTGTTAAATTTAGGGTTTAAAGAATTTTGTTGCTAACTACAACCCTTATAAGGCCTATATCCGTCATAAACTTTTGTAATAATTAAGCACAATTACTCATATCTTCAAGACTTTGTTTTAATGTTGTTAATTCGATCTATACTAGGTTTATTACTACACGCTTAACTTGTTTATGCCATATAAATGTACTATCGTTGCCGCGTAGATAAAAAGCATAACTTACAATTTCCAATAAAGCCTTGCGAGAGGATCGAAATACTGTCGGGGTACGTGGGTATATATGCCATTTCAGGAGTTTCATCACAAATCTAATCAGAACTTCTCAATTATTTTGTGTTACTAGGAAATGTAGATTCGTTCCCAAATGGATGGTCACAGATACGAAGCTATAGTATGTGAAAGGATGCGATGTAATTTCTAAAACCAATATTTACCCGAACGGCAGTTTATAACGTGAATTAACAATGCACAGAGAATATTGGACTTAATGAAACCTTTAACACCACCGATGGATAGTCAGAAATTCTATGGGGATTAATATGCTCACTTTTTGTTCCGTTGAAAATACTTGCCTTGCCAGATAAAATAAAAATGAACAAATATAAAATACTTCGAAACTTTAATGTAAGAAACTGAATTATTAAATTTGTTTTTATCAATTTATTCTAGTTTGTGTACGTGGTGACATTCAATGTCTTAATATTTGAATTAGTAATTATGTTTGTCTTCTTTGTATGGCCAGCTAGTCATTTGTGATGTGTTGTTAAGATTACATAACTAAGAAGCAGTGCTTTAAATATCTTACTTTGTGTCCTTTGATAAAGTTATCGTGTGCCGGTCACAGTAGTGTTCTTCTACAACATTCTGAATCCAACGCATACAATTTAGGCCACATAGATACTATCGTCGATATTCTTTCTAATTTTGTATATCTACCCTACTTACCGTAATATCATCGCAATGGTGCCTTTTCGGCAGCACTTTGTTACGATTACTAAGAGCCTCATCTGGAGGACGGGCTAGCGACGACAGCAGTGCAATCAGGTCAGTGGTTGCACAAGACAAGGGCCTCAGCGATTCTCCCCGCCTGCACGGAAGAGTGGTAATATAATGCAAAGTATAGGACGAATCGGGGCCCGTCTCCTTCAAGCCATTACAACCTAGCCAGGATGGTCCTGGGTCAAGACCCACAACGTGCCGTCGTCCGTCGATAGCCTACACAGTCATCATCAGCCTCCGGTACATCATGTGTCGGTGAGGTCTAAGATGTCCAAAGGGTAACCCATCATATAGTATAGAGTATAAACATTATTATCTTAACAGCCGCTCCCCTCCTATCTAGATTATATAGTATAACCTTGTAGTGTTCTGTAACTAAATTATGTGGAGTAAAGCCACCGTAATTAGATTAACATATTCCATTCAACAGTAACCCTAACCCTTAACTTAACGACTTAACTAGTTCAGTATAAAGTGCCTACCTCTAACTACAGCCACCCAACCACTATAAATTATGTGTAAAACACAGATAATACTAGTTTTGCAACAACATAATTTATAGTGGTTGGGTGGCTGTAGTTAGAGGTAGGCACTTTATACTGAACTAGTTAAGTCGTTAAGTTAAGGGTTAGGGTTACGGTTGAATGGAATATGTTAATCTAATTACGGTGGCTTTACTCCACATAATTTAGTTACAGAACACTACAAGGTTATACTATATAATCTAGATAGGAGGGGAGCGGCTGTTTAGATAATAATGTTTATACTCTACTATATGATGGGTTACCCTTCGGACATCTTAGACCTCACCGACACATGATGTACCGGAGGCTGATGACGACTGTGTTGACTATCGACGGACGACGGCACGTCGTGGGTCTCGACCCAAGACTATTCTGGCGAGGTGGTAACGGCTTGAAGGAGAAAGGCCCCGATTCCCCCTATATTTTGCATTATATTACCACACTTCAGTGCAGGTGGGGAGAATCGCTGAGGCCCTCGTCTTGTGCAACTACTGACCTGATTGCACTGCCGTCGTCGCTAGCCCGTCCTCCAGATGAGGCTCTTGGTAATCGTAACAACTTATTTTTAGGTGTTCACGTTTCCTCTTTTTTTATGTGGTATGAATATAATTTACGATTTTTAATGTTATGTAATGTTTTAAGTTACTCATTTTTGTAAGGTTGTCACCATATAACTGCATATTCCACGAGACTCTCCGCATTATATTTTTCACCATAAACATATCACTAGCAACGTATTTCTTCACAAAGTTGGTGTAAAATATGTTTTAGTAAAACACACCCAAGGCATAAAAAAACCCACCAGCTTGCCGCCCGTAGCTCGTAGGCACATTTGAAGTATTTATGGTGAAAATCGCCCTACCAAAAATTGAATGTGTTTACTCTAATTTGAGTAGGAATTTCCTGCAGAAATTATTAAGCAACATTAACAATATAAATAATAACTAACTAGGTGTATATTTTTTTAAGTTACCATTCACGCAACCCTCTTTTCCGCCAAAACAAGTATTCTTACCAAGTACCTATCCATATACTAATTGTAAATACAGGGCAGCATTGACAATCACAATCCAATTAAAACTATGACATTACTTAGAGAGCAATGATTGTTTAATGGCAAGTGTTCGAACCTCACTACAAGTCGTAATTAAACCAAAATTAAACACAGTCTACCGTGAATATCTACTTCCCTGCGCACCTGGAGTGTGTGGATTTACGAGCTTCCATGATTAGTTCTTACAACTATGCTAGTGTTCGCATTGTCATCTGCCGGGAATGCTTCTCCGCCGTCGTTCTCGTCTTCAGGCGCAATGCAGCCGTTCACCGTATGATGCGCATGCGAGGAGCTCACAATTTCCGAGGTCCTCTCGACCAGGTTCAAAATTCCCCGCCGCTTCTTCCTCCGAAACAATATGGCTTGTCGACTCGTAATTACGAGCGACCATTGGCCCCACCTAGCGTCTCATCTAGGTCATCACTCACCAGCTCGACGCTCATCACCGCGGAATCCGCTGTTCGCTGCGGACTCCTTCCTCAAATAGCGTCCATTCTACTGCACTACAGATCTTAACGTCTTTTATCAACACCTTTTTTGTTGTTTATAATTACGTATTCCTCAAGATACCCATGTGAACTACACGTAAAATTTTAAGCGTCTATCACAGTTCTTTAAATAACAATTAATAACAAAATATCGCTGGAGAAATTTTTAAAACAAACATTAAATTGGACATCCCCGTCTATAAAACACATAAGGAAGAAACATAAATCAATCAAAAATGCTTAATTAACGTACTAAAAACACCAAATAGATAATTTAGGCGATTTTAAGACTACACTTAAAGACAATAATAATTTTACACTTATTTAACAAAATGTATTACGCGTATCTAGAACGAACAATTTTGCGCGCTACAGGGTGTAACATAAGTATATTTATAGTAATTTACATATTAAATATTTGAATTATTTTCAAATGATAGTCCGGTGCTTATGTGCCCCGTATTCATAACGTGATGTACTTTAATTTTTTGCATTGCAGTAGCCCACTTTCATTCTACGGTCCATAACGGGTAACCGAGTACATTCATGTCCGTATCCAAAACGGGCTGTATTGTGTGTGCGAAATAATCACAACAGCGTCAATTAAACGACTTCACCTAATGATTTTTTTTTTACCTAAACAACGTGAAATATTATTGTAAATAATTAAATGTTCTTTACGGTTTATCGCAATTGGAAAACAAATTCGATTAAAAGAAAACTTCAAGAAAATCAAATAATAAAATATAATTCTTGAGACTAAGCTACAACGTCAATTTGTTTTCTAAATTCCAGTCCAGTTTTATTTATATATCAAGGTTATTGTGTTCTTAGGAATGAATCCAGAACTGCATTAAATTAAACGGACATGTTAGTGATAACATTTCAAATTATTGAATTGAATTTCGAGGTGTTTTTTAAAACCATTTTGTTCGTTGTACATGGATATGTGTAGGTGCCGTTTGTTGCCCATTGTCAACTGAAGTTGAGTTTGGAAATACCTAACAATAATATAATTATCAGCAAACACAAATCATCAAGTTCGTGATTTAAAAGCATTTCTTTTGCTTTTAACATAGCATGACAAACATACATGTTTATTTATTTCCGTACGTCTGTCGGCCGATCATTTATTTAAATTTAAAAACATTTTGTGAAATATTACAATGAAAATAGTTGTAATGTAACAAGTCGTCGTAAAAGTACAGAGATTGTCTTTCAAATTATTTATTTGCAAAGAAACAAAACATTTATTCTTCAAAATTCTAGGAAATTTTGTAGTCAACAAAAGTGCTGGTATGTAATTATATAGATATACACAAATTACAACATCTGGTATATTTTATGCTGGAATAAAGAGAGTAACTATATTAACTACGTGCTACAAAATTAAGAGAAGCAGGTCAATGAACTAATAATTGAACATATTAAATTAAAAGAAAAACTACTACTTCCTATGCTAAAGAGAGCTAGGAGAAAAGTACGTGATTACCAAGTCCAAGGACACAGGTTTGCATCCTGGTACAGCCACGACCAATTTTTCTTGCAATAATTATGCTTAAAACTTACGTTGACAATTATTTAAAAGTAAGTTCTTTTCGTGATCAATTTTAAATTCATATTATGAATTAATTAATGATTCCTAATTTCAACCACAAATACATGATACTACCTTACAATTTTACGTACATACATACATACTTACACACTCATGTATATGTATATATACATACATTTTTTTTTACAATATGGCCTTCGTAGTTTTACGTTGAGTTTCTTCAGAAACTGAGTTTCCGAGCATTTTAATTGAAAATGTACAAAACATTTTTACAGTGTTACTATGCAATGCCAAATATTAGAAATTCTTTACGTACATTAGGTGGTATGTACTGTGGGCAATTTTCTGTTTCATCACATTATCATGACACAGAATTAAGAGATTTTCGCTCCATGCGACTGCTTGGTTCTTTCTTCACTAAACCATTGAATACTAAAATAATTTCTTAGGAATCGCAAGGCATATCTGAAATGTTCAGTTTAACAAATATACGTTTTGGTGTTGTGTCTCAGATAAGCATATTCGCAAAACTAAACAAGAATTTATAGACGCCCGTTGATACTTATGCATCATAAAAATACGTGGTATTCTATTTGCAGGTGTCTTTATTAATGTCGTTTAAGCTAAACATACTCAGAAATAAATCTGACTGAGTCGGAAAGTGTCTATTCTAAAATGACAGGCAAGTTTCTTGTATTTTTATTGAATATTGCCTTGGAATAATGTTAAGTACCTTCGGCACGTGAAAATATCTCCTGACTTTTTGGAAACACACATTAGCATTGGCTTCTTCAGTCACGGGGCCGCGGCCAGAGCATTTGCCTCACACCAAGGCAGCCCCGGTTCGATTCCCGGTGGGATCGGTCCTCGGATTTTTGCACGAGTAAATCGTGCCGAACGATGCCGCTGGTCGGCGGGTTTTTCTCAGGGATATCCAGTTTCCCCTTCATTCTAGCGCTGCTTCATACTTGTATCATGTTATCCCTCACCAGCGCTAAAGACCTAGATGTTAAGTGTTGACCAAAATCGCTTCACTTCACTTCCTCTGTCGCTTCAGCCTCACACTTGAGATAAACTGGCGTGGATAAGTTGATAATAATATTAAGCATACATCAACTAAAACGTTTCGACATTGTTACATGTTGCCTTCAGCGGATTTGGTGCTGATATCAAGCGACGTTATTAATATAGCTTCCATTTCTGCCTGACTTGTGAATGAAGCGCTTTGCAGAGGTTTGGTGGAAAACGCAGGATTAGATTGATCTGACGTTTAATAATTGGATATTAAATCGAAAAAGCAAACGATTATGTCAGTTCTGAATTAACACATATTTTCGTATGAATGCTTAAGAATGAGTCAACAGCTGCAATATTTTCGATAAATTGACTTCATAGTTGAATTTAGGCATGCGTTATCAACTATCTTCATTATTGTATTATAAACAAGTACGGTCATGTTTTATTAAAGCCCACGAGAAGAGCACTGAGCGAGCAGAAGCTACAACTTAGCTCTCTTGTTTAGAGAATTCGAACTCATAATATGTGAGCTGGGTTAGCAATTCGTAAAGTCGACCTTGATTCCAGCTAAGTGATTATGCTAATAAATTTCATTATATATACATACATATGTAGTCTGAAAATATGTTGGTTCTATTTTATGTTCAATCAGACATTTAAGAAGAAACATTCACGAAACACTGTACAAAATATTCAGAGCTGAAAAATAAAATTAATATCCTATGCATGTCAAACATATTTTCAAAACTTTTTCTGGAGGTAACGTTTTCACTAACGTCTTCATTATTAAATGCAGCCTATTGCTTCAACAATGTGGTTTTGATACGAAGTCCATCGCGAGCTTAACTGGAATACTTTGCCGCCCAAGCTTGAGTTTCTTTCTAATAAACTTCATTGCGTGGTGCATTGAAAGTTTTTACGGCTGTATCCAGCGTTAATCTTCATCATTTTTGAACACTTGACCACACTGATGGCTACGGAGTGGTTTCTGATAAAAAGCTAGAGGTTATGAGCATTACATTTTTTTTTTTTTTTTTTTAGAATCAGTGCACTAGTATCTTGCTTTTTTTTTGGAATAACTGCAATAGTAGCTAACAAACACTAATATTTTATAAAAATGTGAAAAATTATTAGTTATAAAGTCAAACATTTGCAAGAATCATCTACTATGTGATCTACGTGCTTCATTGGTTTTACAGTTGTATATTGTAAATAAAATACTATGGGGTCGGTTACGATTAGGAAGCTGAATATGACATATATAAGCTCCACTGGTCCTGTTACGGTACTTCATTTTTCTAGTTCTTAAATGTATGCAATAGCGTGGCATTATATGTAATCCAAGAACAGTAAGGCAATTGATGTTACGCGTTCGTGGAGTTCGGTGTTGATACAATGCCATAGGCTGGTTCTAAACACAGGTTGCAAGAAGTTTCAGGTAGTGTGGGGTGAATGTTACTGATCACTTACAAGCGATGTGATGGCAAAGTAAGCGTGCTTCACGTCTCATCGACAGCTAGGTTACAGAAATACGATAGTAATAATTGGGAAATAAGGCGCCATAGGTTTGTTAAAGATGCGTCACAGCATTCGCCTAGAACAATTTCGGCAAACAGTGGTAAACAGAAATCACGATGGCCGGAACAGGAAATCGAACCCTGCTTCTCCTCAAAACGAGTTTGTGTAGTAGATGCGCCACTTCGTTCGGTCACCATTGAGGTGGTGTAAGAGAGAGCACAACCGAAATCTAATGGTACTGGCCTTGTTAATTGACGGATATGACGACGGTGCCTGTTTACTACAGACCGAAGTGGAATTCCCCGGTTAAACGATGCCATGTCCATGGACATATAAATTTTACATTAGTGTCTGCAAGCAGAATGCACTGTAAGCTGTTGCCCGAAAGTTTATCGTCTACCATCGGCCTTACATGTTTCGCCTGCAGAGGAGAATGCCACTGGTAAATAATTAAAAGTTACAATATAGTGTGACACGAAAAAACGGCCAGCAGCCAATGGTCTTACTGATCACACTCAGGTTTTCTCAGAGCAGACAAGTGTAGCCTGTCACGAAGTAATAACGGGAATTTTGAGTTTCTCTAGTCATACTACTGGTCCAGAAAGACAAACTACAACGTACCACGCTCCATTCGCCAGCAGTGAGCAGTCAGTAGCAGTCGCATTCGACTGTCCCTGGACCAGAGAGAATGTAATATACTCGGAGCTCTATGTAATTGTTAAACAACGAGAACCTTTTTATTTTCCGCTGAAGACGTCCTATTACTATCAGAATTACCTCCTACCCCACCGACAGTACTAACTTAATATCACGGACATGTATTTTTTTTTCCCCCATTAAGAACCAAGCCTTTACTTGTGGCATCGCAGAAATGTATCACGGTAGCTTGCAAACGCCTGAGTGGCGTGCCACGTGTTTTCCCACTAGTGAGAGTGAAATGTTCAGGTGGTGTAACACCTACTTTGAGGCTTAGCGCAGCACGTCAACATTTGTTTTAAATGTGAGTCGTATTGTACTATCCTTAACCGCGCATACGCCGAGCTACATGCCATCAGCATTATCCTGTTTTCACTCGGCTGTGATCGCCGATCCTCTCAGCCACTAGACTGGTGCGTCGGAGCTCGTGTTTGCTCATTGATGTTTACCCATGTAACTATTCAGTGTGTAATTTCCACATACATGTTTACTGACCATATATAATTGTTTTGCGTTTTATACCACCCACAGAATTTACTACTTCAATGAATACCCCAAATGGTAGACGAACAAATATGTACCAAACTGTGTTGCAAATTTACAGTAAGGTTCCTACCACTATCGCACTCAAACTTGTCAAAACGAATCTTCATAGTCTGACACTGACTATAATTCATAATCCTCTAAACTGCTTGATAGGCTTGTAAATGTTCATAACATACAGTACTATTATATTATTGTTTCATTTAAATAACTAGTAACCAGACGTATCTAATAAGACAATTTAAATTCTTGAGCATTACCTATTTATTTATCCACTTACTAGGCTGAACTGTTTTATAAATCCCTCTTCACACATTATGTCCAATAATGACTTTACTTCCTGAATTTTAATGGTAACGGAAAAGGAGGCCTTGAAACTGACTTTGTAATGTACCTAATTTTTTACAATCAAGTGATCTTTACCATCCTTATAAAGGCATCTTTAATTCACACATAGGCAACAATTTGTATCGTTTGCATATTAGTATACGTCATTAACCTCGTATGTCCTAGGATCTTGCGTTTGAGTCATGTCACAGGTTGATCTCCGACGTGGCTCGAACCTAGAAACTAAAAACATGAAGACAGACCACGAAAGAACGCGATCTATAACAATAACCTAATTTCTTTCAATCGGTTCTAACAGAATACAAATTTGACACCTCAATATTGATAAATATAATTTCTTACTACAACTGAATTTTCAGAAACATTTTCCTTATCAAGATGTGCAGTCAAATTTGTTACTCCGAAAACAAAAAAAAAAAAAAGTTATTATTTAAACAAACCTAAATAAACACCATCAGTAAAAATATTCTTTATGCAAGTCAACACAATATATTCTTACTAGGGCCCGGTAGTTTTCGCGAAAATATTTTTGCCCCAATTTGTTTCAGTGTCTTACGTGCACACCTGCAGTTCAACTTCATGACTATTGACGGAGTGTTTTTCTGCAGAGTCGTTATTCATTTGACTGTGCCAATCAGTACACGGATAACTAGGACCACGATTTTGTCGCGAAAAGATTTTTGCCCCACTGTGTTTCAGTGTCTCTCGTGCACATCGGCAGCTATGATTCATGGCTATTGGCAGCGTGTCTTTGTTCAGACACGTTTCTCATTTGACTGCACCAATCAGAATAAGATTATTGTGACTCCTTACGTCTGTAATTTGACAAGGCAAGTGAGAGTAAAATTATCCAATTACGGGTGATGTAGCATACCTGTAGACGTGCACATGACGCATCGAAACCAAATGTTGCAAAAATCTTTTCACCATAAAATCGTGGCTCTACGGATAACTGTCACACATCACGTGTGTGATTTGCGGGTTTAACCTCCACACGCTGGGTGTTACGTCATCCAATCACTGACCACATAGCAGAGATACATGTGTGCACGTAAGACACTGAAACAAAGTGCTACAAAATTCTTTCCGCGAAAATTACCGGGCCCTAATTCTTACACATGCACTATTGTAACAGCACAACCCTTATCAGTTCAAACGTTATGTAGAACATTGATTTTTTCACAAAGAATTTTAACACGAAGTTGACTCGGTTGCAAGAGAAGTCGCCTCCCACCAAACCGATAGGTGTTCGATTCCCGGTGGTAACGACTTTCTGAACGTTTTTCTTTTCATAGCCTGTTATTAGTTTGATTAGTCTGACTAAACTATACAATGTGTACTACTTCACAAAAGTACTCAACTTCTTCACTAAAACATGATTGACCACCACCTACAATGTTAAATATTTTTGTTCCTTGTGACATACTCTATTTTACTATTTATATCCTTTATCTTGTGACGGATGTCAAATAAAATCAGGAAACTGTTTATACACAAACCAATTAGTATTGACTTACTATTTTGTGCATTCCATGTAGACGCTTAACATCGAGAAATTTCCAGTAAAATATCTTGAATATTAGTGTCAGTAAGAACATACATTTACTGACCATTAAAAGGCTTTGGCGTATTTTAGGCGGCCGTTGTAAAACTTTCATCGAACCTCTGTGCATAAAGTTGTCTTGAATTAAGCTAACTCACATCTCGACTTCCGACTTCTTCAACAAACGCATTTTCTTTCTTGATCTTTTGCTTTTTTTTTTTTTTTTTTTTTTTTTTTTTTTTTTTTTTTTTTTTTTTTTTTTTTTTTTTTTTTTTTTTTTTTTTTTTTTTTTTTTTTTTTTTTTTTTTTTTTTTGCAATCCTTAAACTTCTTTTCATGTTACATCACAACCTACGAATATTTGTTTAGTCTCAATACAATTAGTGCCAACATTTATTTTATCCCGCATAAGTTTATCGCAATCTTTAAGTTCGCAGTCTTATTCCAAACACATAACTTCAGTTAGAAACGAATCAGTATATTCATCTTGATGCTGTAACCGGGTACAACATATAAATCATGCATGTAAGATATAATTTTTGTGTACCAATGCTCACTGAACTGTTGAAACACAAACATCAAGGTTTTAGTTTTCAATGACACTTAACACAGCAGACAAAGTTTCCTCATTTACGAAATTCAATTAAATTTACATCTTCCTTGATTGAGTAATATTTGCGAATGCGTTTAATTTCCTGCTGATTTTAATTTTTAAAAAATAATTTTATGTACTCGTCGTAAATTGGTTCGGGTTGAAAACCATAAAATACTAGATAACCGAAACAAACCATATACGTTTTACGACTGCTGACTGCACCGTGTAGTATAATGTAGGACTGCAAGACTAACTAAAACTCACATAGGTCCGGTTTATTGTCTGATTCACATTTTAATATACGTTTTACTTGCACCATGGTTACCGCCACCAGGAAAGAGTGCCAACTATGATAAATGACATCATTAATGTACAAAATCGTTGAACATTTTTAAATAAATTTTGCACATATACAATTATAAGATTATCTGTAAACCACAACAAAGGTATCTTGAGAATTACTACAAAATGTCTTGTTACAAATGATAAAAAATAGTTTTAAATATTGCAGACCTCCGAAGTTTGTTTTACTTCACACGTACTCAATCTCATGTCAAATATATTCCAAATTTGCAGCATTTGACAAATTTTCAAAAATGTCGCGATATAACACGGGCAATTTCTAGTAAAATTACAAAAAAATATTTTTTAGCGCAGTTCACTGCTTTGAATTCTTTCAAGCACAAATTTTCGGAATTGAGTAATTGAATGCACTGTGAGAGTTTTGGTAAGCGGTGCATTGACCTAGACTGTTTACCAGAGAAAAAAATCGAAAGGTTTTTTAAATTTTTGACATGTAGTTAATTAATGATATAATTAGATACATAGAATTTAGATTAAAATTAATTATCTTCGCCAGCATTACTAACTTGGTTTGAAATTCATCTAGTTCATTTGAAGGATTCGTTACTGGCAATAATAAAAGTGATGTCATGAACCGAATGCATATGCAAAATAATTGCCAGATTCCCTGTTTTATGTTATTTAATTCAGTATGATCAGTATTCTCGCATGACTTAATGGTGCAATATAGAATACTTGTTTATGTAATGAGCTTATTACCTTATACCCCAGTAGCAACCGACGTTGGGCCAACGTTGCAAATTGTTTGGAGCCGTTGGCATTACGTTGTGTTGGAAAACACACATAAATCCAACGTTGGAGCAACGTAGAGTGCCAGAAAATATGTTCGAATATGTATTATTATTATTGCAAAGAATTAACTACATTCTAAAAAAAAAGTTTCTTTATAGTAGAAGAATTGATAAGGCAATGGGTTTCTGGGGGGAAGAACCCCAGCGTATTCTGTGACTGTGGTTCGAACCTACCTCGATTTGTGGTCGAAATTCTTTTAATGATTTTAATAATTTGTGTAACCCACAAAAACTCTGAAAATTAAATAATTGTAATTATTGTGCTTAATTTCAATTTAGTGTGTATTTTTCTAGAGAAACGTTGGCCCAACGTTGGTAAATAGATGGCATTACATATGTTACACTCACAATTTCAACAATCCAGCGACGTTGGGCCATTGTAGGAAATTAGTAAGAATCCAACCAAATTTAATGTTGGACTTACGTGACTATTCAATGTTGATCAAACATTTTATGCCTACGTTGGCACAACGTAGCACGCAAACGTTGGGCCAACGATGGTCCAACAATGGCCCAACCATATGTTTCTACTGCGGTATAGGCCTCATTAATTCTAATCAATTATTGTTCTTATATTTTAATTAATGATCCAGCCAAAATGCTGTGTGTTTTTATCATAATAATATGCACTCTCGGAAAAATAAAGTTGGATTATCTAAACGCGTAATGACTGCAGATTAGCGTAGTACTAAATATTCAGTAGTCTAGTGAATAAATCACGTATTTAACAGAACTGTAAAGTAGCTTAAAATCCTAGAGGACAGCAATAAAATATTAAAGAGTATTAAAAAACGCCATAAAAACTCAAAATATTGTTTACGGGAATAAAAAGGAATAAGCTTAAAAATTGTGTATTTCCCATGAAATTAATTAAACCATCATAAACGCTACTGTATTTCACCTACTTAATAGATATTCTTCATTCGCTAATAAGTTTGTGACTTAAACACGTATGAGTGCGCAAGTGACCAGAGAACCAGTTCGTAAACTTATATTGTCACAAAATAAGGTTGAATAATAGTGAAAACATGAGTTAACTGTGCTGTAGGGGGAAGGATATATGTAAGTACCGATCAAGAAAGTATTCCCATATTCATCTGATTTATGATAATGCACTCGCTTGGCTGTTAATTATCGAGATGTACACATGTTGGGAAACCATGAAAAAATGTGGTACTTACTAAGCGAATCTTTAAATATAAACACTTAAATAAAATTAATAGAAGCAGGAACATTTCACCTGGTGTTTTACTGTTGATATGGGGAGAGGCATTTAGTTATCACTGAAATAAAATAAATTCACAAACCTCTTAAATTTACAATTACAATTTCTAAAACGTAACTTCGAAAACTTACATAGCAAAAATGAAGCTCAAATAATTTTGAGACAAAATCAGAAACAGTTATTAATATGTTGAAAGTTACGTTTTTTATCATTATTGTTAGAGAATAAAACACGTGAACTTCTTCAGATTTAAATACAAGCCAAATAAAATTAACAAAGTCCCTTGTCTCTGGGCTGTCACCGTATTAATAACATTTAACACTATTAGAGCGATATTAAAACTCAATCAACGTCTTAGACTTTATCAATAAAAGTAGCTTACGCCGGGACATCTTGTGATGGGTAATTCGAAAAAAGCAAACTCTACTCGCCTCCATAAAAACACAGTTAACTTAAACGTCGGAAACCGACCAATGAGTAACTAGTACCACCGGCATACTGGTAAGCACTGCATAATCGTAACCCGTCACGAACATAATTAATTTTATTATTTAATTTTAACATAAGCCTTAACTATTACGATTTATGAATCAATTAATGAAGAACCTGTCACCAACATTCTTAACCTAGGCGTTATTAACTTAACGAAACACAATAAAACCGTAAATTCTCAACCTAAATCCTAGGACGCTCGCCTACCTAACTAATAATATAACATTTAAATTACTTCAACGTATTTACCAAAGTTTAAATGGACCATCTAAAGACACGAACTTTGACTACCCGAAAAATTGGAATTTTTTAAATTCCTACGAAGTTAACGAATTAACTACATGGCTATCTACTTATCTTCGGTTACTCGGGGTCGTTCCACTACCGACGACCCTTGGGTGCTTGCCCATGCCTCCGCTGCCTTCAGACATCTTCCTCAAAAAGCCCACGAACAATAAGGTCTAATATAGAGCTCGCAAACCGGTGTCGCACCTCTATAAATAGGCCCGGTTGACCTAACTCACATTGTCTCAACATTTCCATTGCCGACGCCCGAATTTGAAAATCGCCAAAAGCTCGTGGGTGTAGCAGGGGAGAGTGTGAAGGTTTAGTGTCGAAACAAGACGGCAAACGAGAAGTGGGGAAGATGTTAGCTGATCTATCATGCGACGGCCTCAGATGTGCTGAAGGAGGAAAGGGGTGATTGACCACGTACTGATAGCACCGCGAACATAGGTCATGTACGCGCCTAATGCTGCTAGTGGTACTAATTCAACTATACCTTTCTGGAAATCTCTGAGCTGAGTGTTGCTTACTTCGACGAGAGATGCCTCGACGAAAATTATATAATTTATACTCACAGTCCCAGTTGACTGGCAAATAAGAGGGAAAATTCTAACACTACTTTACGCACCAATTTAAACCATTCCAGCAGTCACAATTTTTATTTAATTGTACAGTTTTAAAATTACATTATTTATATTGTCACGTGCACAATTTTTGCCTGAACGCGTAAAATATGTCATGATGAATGGAGATTAAACTACAAATAAAAAATTCGAGGAAAAACTAATTATTTTGCTCAATATTCTAACTTTGATCTGGAACAAGTGGTAACTAATTTTAATTGGCCGTATAAGCACATATTTCTATTTTTAGGGAGAGAATAAACAAGTTCGTGGAGTGGAACATCTGCCTGTAAGTCGTTCAAGTGACAAATATGTAACATTTTATATTTGCGTGACATAGTGTTAGTTTTATAGACATTACTTGTTACTATATTTTCCACTTGTGAGGATTACTTAGCTCTCGTAGTCTTCCAATAGCAGCCTATCAAAGCCCAAATTTGCAAGTTACAAGAACATACAATTAACAAAAACCAACTGACTTGCTCGAATGGAATAATTCTCACTGAACTTAGATATCATGAGCCATATGCGTTAAGACAAAAAAATTCTTTATATGTTTAAAAATTGCAGTAAAATAAGAAAATTCTCATTTTCAGATGTTTTCATGCAAATAAATATTGTTGTGGGCTTTTAAATTTTTAGCATATTGCTGATATCTCATTTAAGTGTGATTTTTTTTCTCGAAGTGACCGTATTTTACCAAAACATCTACCATTTAAGAACGGCGGCACGGAGACACGACTTAAAAAAAAGGACAAAAGAAATAAATTATTTTAAAATAGGGTTTCAAAGCCCATGCCATCAGCACAAAGAACAACTCACGTTACGTTAAGTCTGTGTTTTCACACCAATTCATAATCACATACGTTACAGTGCTCGAATAAGCAAACAAAAAAGGTGGTTCAATACATGAAATGGTCTTGTGCCAATAATTGAAACCTACACTGTCAAATATATTTTATCTTCACCTTCAAGTGGGTGTACCTCTTTTGGAACGCATTTCCGACCATATTTTTATTTTGAATTGACAAAGGTCCTCTAGGAGGGTTGTTGACATAGCTGTTAGTTTTGGTTTTTCGTCTTTAAATGTACAGATCGGATATATTTTATAAATTTATTTTGTGTTCTAACCTGGCAAGTGCTCGAGCAGTTATGAATGTTCGCGTTTTCGTTTGAGCGTTACTGGTGTGGCATTATTTCACTGAAAAAATAACTTCTTGTGCATTAGTTTTATAGTGTTTACTCTCTCGTGATTTTTATGATAACCGTTTTAACTATTTCCCTAAGAAGTTAACTAAGGGAAAAGCGCTTTTTAGCTATAATGCCAGTCACGTGGATATTCCTGTAAGTAAACTTCAGATGTATAATTGTTCAGTTAAATGTTACTTTATAAACTAGTTTGTTGTCAACTTAAATGGTTTGGTCACACTTTTATTACCTTCAGTAAATACTCTTAAATCGGAACTATTATATTTTATGATTTAAGTTTTCCAATTACTACTACTAACTTAATTTGACGTAGACAAAGTTATCGCCACTCTTTTATTTTCTCGTCCCCGAATTTTAAGTACTTCTATAAGCTGTGGGTGAATGCAAATCCACCGCAGTGTTAGTGAGCTAATGTGTGTGTGTGTGTGTGTGAGTTCATAGTTGATAGTGTTCGCCCTAGTAAAAACGTACTTGACAACAGGATTCATTTGTGAAATGAAGAGTAAGGATCGAAAAACAGAAGATATTGGTTTACCACCAAGCTCCACCCCCTGTTTTGAATCATCCTACCACCACAGCCTTCTCTCCGTACGACCGACATGGAGATACTGCGTTAAAAGAATTACACAAACTTTTGATAATTATTGCAAAGTACATTAATTAAAACTACGGTTACACAACGTCCATTAAGACGTATCAGTAAAATGGTAGATTGTGAAATAAGGAAGGTTGAATCAGTAGTGACATCTCAAAAAGTCAATTTTCGCCCTTCTTCGTTAAGTTTATTTCCTGCTTGAGGTTTTCGCCACCATAACAAGAGACATGCAAATTTCACGTTATTGTAATTATTGACGTTTTATACTCGCCC
>PNEQ01030110.1:0-10000 GCA_003012365.1 Medauroidea extradentata | reverse complement strand
TATATTTTTACAAAATTATTCAAGTATAGTGAGAAATATAAAAGCAATGCGGGTGTATTTTGTGGCAGTCTGATAAACTCTGTGATACCCATATTAATTAATTATTTCAGTTCTCTTCACTTCCGCTAAAATTAACTCGCTCGTCGTCTTCCTCGTATAAGGACTCACGCACTTCTGCGATAATAACTTTTCCTGCTCTCTAGCATTCCTCCTTTCATTCTCTCTCTGATTTAAACTGTACCGTCATCCTCTTTTATAATAAAAATATTTGGAGTGTTATTAAAATCCGGGTAAAAAATTTTTTGTGTTTTCTCATTATTTCATTGCTGTGTCTGTTTATTTTAGAAACAGTGAAAATACAAATTAAAGCCAAGGTAAAAAATATCAAGAAGTAATTTACGGTCTGACAATTTAATTGATTGTTTTTTTACACACGTGTTGGCATGGGTGTGGGTAAAAGAGATTTTAATCGGTGAGTATGGAGCGGTATCGGAACGAAAGAGCAGGGAAACGGGAATGCCCCGAGAAAAACCGTCGACCAGCGGCATCGTCGGGCACGATTTCCACATGCGAAAATATGGGGACTGACCTCTCCGGGAATTGAACCCGGATAGCCTTGGTGGGAGGCGAATGGTCGGCCACCGCTGTCCCTGTTGGCATGGAAATGATAGCACTCCACTCGCGTCTTGCTTATAGAAACATAATTTTTAACCGATTTTAACTTCCAACTTACTTACATATAATCCTTTACAGTTTAAATATTTTAATTTTTAATTTTCAAGCGTGGTTACCTCCCTAATTAATAAGTATTACATGCTCCTAGTTCGCGTATAAAATCACCTCACAACATTTGTTCCTGCATCTTTAGTCCATGTGTACAAACAATTAAGTTTTTTAACCTCTCTAGTATTTTATTAATTTGCCTATTATCTAACAATTTACATAGGTATTCAACTCACTCACTTAATGCGGTTACGAAGATGCAAAATTTTTGGCAGTAATTTTCCAGCTATTTACTCATATAAACATTTCAGTGCAAGTTATAAACACAGTATGTGCTTTAGATTTCATCATTACCAAAATTTATTGGCTAACGCGACAAGAAGACATAATTTATTTATTACTAATATAACATTATGCGTGTAGCGTATAATTTACACTGACGAAAGAAACGAATTAATTATTTAGAAACGTAAACATTTATACCCGATAGTGTTTCAAGCCTGCGAATATCTTAAACGTATGAAATGTTCACCTAACCCACAGCGCTATCTGAAACCTCTGTAGAAATGTGACAAAAATACATACACACTTGCAACATATATAAGCTGATACTACCGATATGTAAAGCACGTTTTAACACGTCTGGATTATAATAGTTTAGGCCTCGATTGTTCAGAGAGTAACATGCACGTTGAGAAAAAAAAATTCGCTTTCATGTGTATACAGAGTGGTTACTCCAGTCACGTTAACATGTGCCATGATGTTAGGTGGGTACTTAAAGTTCTGGTTAAGTTATCACTATAATCAAGAACTTTCAATTGAAAAATTAGTACGTATGCATATACATAAATATGACGATTCATATTCGTCCGGTTAGGCTTCGAAGGCACTTATAAGAACTTCGCACCAAAATTATAGAACAGAATTTTGCCAAGATACGAACGTTTTGTCAACTTGAATTGGCATTTAAAAAGTGAAACTCTTTCTGTAAAACAAAGGAACAAAAGTTAATTTAAATGTTGTAACATGTCATTATGTAGGGATACTAGTCCAGTTACAGAAAATTAACCAATGTGTTTTATCCATGAACAATTCATGAACTTCAAATTAATGACAAACATAATTTGGATTCTGTACTGACTTTTCATTCTCCGCATAATATAGTTGTTATGTTGTGATTGATTCCGTTTATAGGCATAATGTATGATTATTTGTTTTAATTAATCTTAAATAATTGTTAAATAATAGTGGACAGTTAGTTGAGTATTTCTTGCGTGTATGTTGGCTGAACTGTAAAAAGAGAAATAACTAACGGTATTCCATGGAAACGGGAGCAATAATTTTCACGTGGAAAACAAACATTGTTCTTGTAACTTTGAGTATGAGTAAAATTGATGTGAAACAGTACAGGCGTGTTTGTTAAATATGATGTATAAGAAGATCGTCAGTGGTGTCACCTACGACGAGGACCTGGGCGTCTATCATCATCGTCGTCGAGAACTACGTTTTCTTATGGTATGAAAACTCCTTACGTAGTGACGCACAATACACTTATATGGCTAATATGCTGTTTCTTTGTGGTAACTAGAAGCTACCTGTAGCTACTAACTGAACATAACAGTTCCTGAAACACTTGTGGAAAACCTATATTAAGGGATCTCTAGCTCCCGACTGTAGTAGCTGGTGAACACGTATGATTTCTGGGTTTGTAGGTGTGTAATATTTATTGACAGCTTATAATGAACTTCATTAATAAGCTTGCCTTTTGCTGTGGTGACCAGCTATCTAGTGGTATACTTAACGTAGTTAGCTTGGTTAGGTAGTAATTGGTTGTAGGTTATACATTTTTTGAATCGCACTAATCTACCATAGTTCAATGAGTTTGAAGTCAGAAAAATAATTTCTTAACGATTTTGGTTTTATTATGGAGTTTATTGGCTGTCTGGCGCCCTCTAACCTATTCATCGAAATTTTGCACACACATTGAGACTTATTTGATTTTCGTTAATAATTCCTGAAATAGTTAGTAGCCAAGGTGATTTTATTTCTTATTACGACAGATGTGAGTGTAGTGGTGAACATATGGTAGAGGGATTATATGCAATATATTTCCGTACATCGATTAAATGCAACACTACAATATATTCTAAAATTATCCACTTAACACGTTGCAAGCACCACCGTGGCTGCCAAAGCCACTGCTTACTTTCAAATATATACACAGTTACGGAAAGTGACAATTTTTTGCAGTTCTTAGTATCATATGTGCAAAATTAATCACGAATAGCCGTGTCTGATCACATCAGGGATGAGGAGATAAAACAGTTAATTATCACCGTGTTAAACCATTGATTCTTTTACTATGGAATTATTTGAACATGTTAACTAAACCCGGTCTTCCATTTTTTCCGATTACGTATTTATACAATTATTTGCTTTAAAAATTGACTGTACATTATATTTTTTGACGTTAATATTTTAGCTGGCAGCATGAGAGGAAATCTGGGATCCTCCCCTCGAATCCGAATTGTTAGGGATTTCTGGCGCAATTCTCACGGGTCTGGTTCTCAGCTTTACCCATCTCTGATGCTAGAGCACGTTATGTTAAGCTGGGGAGAATGTTGAACTCGATGTGTTGACATTCATTGTGTTCTTACCTTTGTTAACTCTTTTAATGCGTAGCTCCTCTTCAATTCAATTTAAATTGATTCATCTCAGCAGTTATCATGACAGTTATTTTAAACCAAAATTTTCTTATTTTAATTCTTTCGACTGTATGATTAATAGAAGTACACATTTACACCTTTAAACACACGTCAAAAGCAAGCTCGCTGGTTATTTCCAATGTTGCCTTCAAAATTTTGATAAAAAGAATTTCGATTATTCTTTTTTTCGTTAACAATTAACCACTCAGATGTACGCTGAAATACTCAGGTTTTAATCAAAAGTTATAATTCTCAGTATAAAAGCATCTTTTTCTTGTAAGCTGTGTCGATCGGTACCTATCTTTCGTTTTCACGTTTGCAATTAGAATAAATTAAAGTTGTGAACGTAGCGTGTAACTGACAACAGGACGTTCATCATTCCTGGAAAATCATACACAAGTAGTGCTAGTGCATAACAGAAGTTATTAGCACTCCAGAGTAAACTAATAAAATTACTATAGTTTTTACATCCTGTCGCCATAACAGAAGTTATTGAAAATAAATTGTCAGTAAATTTTGTTTGATGTTTTTAAATCTCGCAATTATGTCAACTTTATTCACATTCTATTCGTGTAGCGCCACATCTGTAGCTTACTACAGATTAATTATACAAAGTATCAAATTTGCAAAACTGTTTTTATATTCGCTGCAAATATATTATTTATTTTGTTACGAAAAAAATACTATATTTATGTCGATTTATACGCAATAAAGTATTTATAACCAAAATTTCCTGCTGTATTAAATTATGTTTAATGCGTAAAGAGCCAACATTTAGTCAATTTACTGGTAATACACAAAACTTATTCTCCTTACGTCATACGGTGACTTTACCTTAAATTAATATGCGACTGTACTAGGCATGGATTGAGTTTTTTCTGTACAGAAAACTTATCTCCGTCAAAAACTGTTACAGGGTGGTCGTACAACATTTTACGTAAATTTCAAACAGTTTATCTGTAGTGAACTTGGGTACTGATCATGAAAAACGTTTTTCTCTTACACAGAAGATATGTTGATGTGTGAGAGTTTACAAAATTATTTTCACTATTTCGATTACTCAACAATCAGTCACAATCGGACAACAATACTCAGTAATAATTCAAACATTACAGTTTAACTCTTCTAATTAACTTTCTTTAGAACATCATCATGTTTACTTACTTCGTTAGAATATACATGTAATTTTAATTATTAATTTCTATACAAACCGTTCACGTACATTGATAACTTAAAAATAAAACCTTTTCTTACTATTGTAGTTTAAATATATTGCTTACAGAGAATAACAATTTACGCAATTACCTTTAAATATATTGCTCAGAATTTTCACCATCTAAGCAGATAAACATTTAATATTGCACCGTATGCCCCAATGTCACATACTAAAAAATATGCAAAGTCATTGAATGATAGGCCTACTGTCCCTTCAAAAATATTAAGGCACAGTAGCAAGAGTCCTAAAAAATTAAATGAAAATTTACTGAATCCAAAAATATGAAACGTAATATGTTTAACAATTTAACTGAAATGACCGTTATGTTGACATCTAATTAGTGTAGTTTTATAATTATCTGACATTTATCATGTACTGGGCAGCCGAACTTAGGGTTGCTTATTGTGCTCATTTAACTATAGAGCGAAGAAAAAATAATGTACGGTAAATTAAATTTAAAATATTTTAAACGTACATTTGTATTAAAGACACGTGCATAAAGTAATTGTTTTATATTAAAATTCATGAAATATTTAAAACTATTATTAATAAAACACCACAAATTCTACATGAATAGCCTATGTATATGTAGCTCAGACACGTTAATATTTCCTGTGATATTTGTAAACAGTTCGTTCATTATTACATACAACAAAATTAGTTGCAAGCGAATTTATCAAAATTAAATTTTAACGGCACAGGCAAAAAAAAATCTTTAATGTGTATGGTTATATAACTTAATTATTTAATAAAAAATTAATTAAATAAATTACAATGACAATAACAAAATGTACTGACGGAATGAAGAGGTGACATAGCACCTGCACAATCGGCTGTTCGATTCAGCTCTTCCACGCACATTACTAAAGTAATCAAATGGGCAGTGAGAGGCAATCACGGAGTTGGGATTTAGTTTTTACGTTGCTGTGGTGAAGTTTTAATGGAGAAGGAAGGGAACGGTGACTTCACTGGAAAGCTCCCCTGGTGTACGCTCACTGAAACTGGCAGGCCCCAACCACTCTGATTTTCTGCTTTTCCTGTGACTTTCTTTTATATTCTCCACCCCTTTTAACTCTAGTAGGGTACGTTCGTTAATCGGCAGTTTCTGTGTCAGTAAAAATATTCCACCGCGGATTTTCCCCGTACATTGTATCTGCAGACTCTCCAATTAGAATTGTTTCTTTGATGGTATATTTTTTAGCCTACTTTCCGAAAGAAAAATTAGGAATATGAAATCAATTTTCTGTCTGTGTGTATTCGTATGTGTGTCGCGTGTGTAGGTGGGTGTGTCTGTGTATCTGTGCGTTCCCCCCCTTTTTTTTCTCCTTAAAACTTTTGAAATAATGGACCGAATATATATATATATATATATATATATATATATATATATATATATATATATACATATATATACGCCTTTTACATATTTTCTAAATGGTGGGCATTTTAACAATTTTCTATCAAGCTAGATATCTAAGGAGCAGTACTTAATGCTGCATTCACACTTGCGTGCCGAGCGGTTGGCGAACTCCTCGTGAGCAGCATATTCGCCACAGAAGCGTCATTTCAGGTTCTTCTTGAAAAAAAAAAGGGGGAAGGGAGAGCACTATTTTTTTCGGCGACAGTGACTTTGTTGCACCTATTATATTAATTAAGCATGTATAAATTAGAAACTTTAATAACAAAACTTCAGTTTTATGTACTTCAGTTAGCATTATTTAAATAACAAAATACAAAAAATACATGTTATACACTTAAAATTCTAAATCCAGGGGGGTTCATTTACCCCCCTGCCACCCCCTAATGACACCTCTGGTTCGCCAGTTTGTAAACTGTCCCAAGCGTAATCCGAGCACCCTTCGAACAGCTCGCGAGCCGCTCGCGACGATCCGAAGGTTTTCTGTTTTTTTGACGAACACGAAGGATATCGCAACGCCAGTTCGGACAAGCTCGGCGCAGATTCGTGTGTTTGGGCAGTGCTTGTGAACCTTCCTTGCTATCAGTAGACTATCATCCGCTCGTTGTAGGCTCCTTGTAGTGTGTGGTGGCATAGAGCAAAAATTTGTCAAAATCGTGACTGGCTGGATTAAAGCGCCAGATTTTGTACAGTTCATGTATACACTAGGTACTACCAAGTATGGGTTGGTATCCAATTTTTAGGTCCGCTACCTTGAAACATGACGCCATTTTTGTTTACGCCCCAAGTTTGTATCATCCCTCTAAAAATTGCTTAATATCACCGAAACTGTTGGGTTTATGGCAAAACACCTAGGCGTACGTTTTGTTGTTGTAAAATTTGCTGCAATTTGAGCTGAAGTACGTCTTTGTGGGTTAAATATTTCGCCAGTAAAAATTCAACTTTTTTCATTTTACAAAAATTTGTCATTCGTTAAAATATTGCTGAATATCGCCCAAACTGTTGGATTGACGGTAAAACATACACATGTATGTTTTAATAACAAATAAATTTTCTACAAAATGAGACCACTACTGCCTCTGTAAGTTAAATATTTTGAGAGAAACAAATGTTCAAACTTCTATTTTATTATAATAATTTCTTGTGTAGAAAAGCCTCGTCCATGATTTTTTATTGGTGTTGGAATCTTCTGTAATGTCTTCAAATTCATTCAAAAGACGTGACATTTCAAGACCCAAAACTATCCACCTTCTAAAAGCATCTCGATTCTCTATCAGACCAACTGCACCACCTGCAACTTTTACCATATTGTTATTTTGTTCATGTGCCTGGTCCAAAGGCATTCTTGAAAATGCCCTGCTGGTCTTCGGAAAAGACCAACAGCTCTGAAAATGGCCTTTGATTCCATCAGGAATACGTTTCATATCTCTGATTGAATGGGAAGCCAACGGGCATAATTAATATGATATAAAATGAAAAACCAAGGGACTTATTGTTCCATAACTTCAACATAAAGAGGGAATTTTTTCTGATGGTGTGAACACACGAACATCAAAATTTTGATTTCTAGTTCCAGAACAAGATTCAAGAACTCAAATGTAGGGTTTTGTCCAATCATGTCTCTCTTCCACTGTACAAAAGCATCATCATCATGTGGTCCAGATAAAGATTTTAATGCTTCGTTCTGAAGCACTGCCAAGGAAAGAGCTGTTACTTGATGTGCATGTCTTCTTCTAGTAAGATGCGATGTTGTTATGAAAGAATTCGCCGTTCCGGTTCATGTAATTTTGGCTTCAGTAAGAAATTCTATCCATCCAGAATCCTTCAGCAGATCACCAACCATACTCCACATAGCCATTTCGATATGAAGCCAACCCATCATAACAACATAATTATCTTCTCCATACACTTTTGGCCTACGCCACTCAACCTGCTTAGCTAAAGCGAACAGTGGTTGATAGACATAAATGACTGGAACCTGGCTCGGATTGCAACTTTTGGTAACAGCTCTTACAATATCCATGCAGTGTTTTGCAATGGTGATACTTGCAGCTTTTTCTTCGATCAAAGGTAGAAGGGATGTTATACCAGGTATAACAGTAACCTCAGTTTGACGAGAGGCATGATGAGCACCCCAAGCCACCACATCATCAGTTTTCAGTTTCACTTTCTGAAGAATGGGAATACTGTTTTGATCCATTGTAATTCATCTTTCATAGCCTTTTCACAATGGCCTTCCATATTATTCCACATGGGCATGTCTGCAAGGCTTTCTGCATGGCAATCCACAGCTGAACCAGCACGGTAACTATCTGGTTGTGTTGGCTTAGTGAGGCATTCAGCAAATGAAACAATTATGTTAGGTCTGGATATGCCAGGGTTCATAATACTCGGAAACTGAAACATGCTGATTCCATGGAATGACCCTACAGAAGTTGTTGACGAAGGGTTATGGTCGATGTTGTCCAGATCACCTACTGTAATAGTTCCTTACGGAGTTGAGTAGGACATACTAAATCATCATCTAGGAAACGTTGACAGGCAGCTGTTGTGAGCAAGTCCTCTACTTCTAACACCCGGTCGTAGCTTACACTAATCCCGCGTTCATTAAGTTGTGTTATCAATGCCTTGCTTCTTGAGTGAGAATGGACATAGAGGCCTAAATATAATGGACGCGGAGGTTCTTTAGACTTCGTGTGTGGCGTATGTTCTGTAGATGCTGGTGTCCTTATCTTGTCATTGAACACTATCAACTGGCAAATTGTAAGACATGCTTTGCTAACTTAAATACTATCTTCGTTTATGTTTGGCTCATATAGCAGCATCGATACAACATCTTTAAGGTTTGCTGATATTGATTGCTCTTGACAGTTTGGCGCAAAAGAACCTGAGAATTTAGGAACGACTGCAGTCGAAATTTCTCTTCCAAGTAATTAATTTCTTTATCTTCTAATTCGCAAGCCATGTTTCTCAGAGTCTTGTCAAGAGTTAATGTTGAGCAATTATGCAGAACATCTTCCTCTTCCATACAGAACATGCAATTTTCGCTAATTTTTCTTTGTGACGATGGCGACATCGTTGACTGACGAGTGAACATTCGGCCATGTTCATACGATTAATCATTTTTACGTTTTTAATTTAGTCGCTCTTTTGTTCGGTCAAGTTTTGATTGACAGAACTTTAGTTTGCTCTGTTTGTGCCACATGGCACTGTTTTCCAATAAGGTATTGGTATCACCACATTCTATAAACTCAACTGGCGAACAATGGTGTTGTACAAACTCTTCTACAAGTTGTAAAAAATCTTTATACTTTTTCTTTGCTTCTTCTTTTTCTATCATCAGGAATCTAAAACAAACAAATAAAGTTGCTTAAACGACCTTTCTAAAAATATTGAATACTAGGTTATTTTAGTTGGAACTTGTATCCTACAAAATGTTTAGCACCATATGTTACAAAGGTTGAAAATTTTATTTATACAGAAATTATACCCTTAAATTTGAGATAATCGAAACAAAGTTAAAAGTAGTCATTGGTTGTTACCATGAATATAGTATTAACCGGAAACTATTTAAAATATATGTTACCAAGATAACATACACAACTTCTCAATGTTACAATAATGATCCTAGAAAAATATCAAAACTCTGAAAACTGTTTTGGTCAGAAGTTGGAGCACATTCAGTTGTTAATACTAATTGTATATTACACTAGCAGTCCCCCGCCGCTTTGCTCGCGGGAATTATTCGTAACTGATAATATTTACTTTAATTGAAAAACCTCTTTGTACACAAGGTTGGTACTTCAGTCATCAAGTGTTAGAATGTCCAAGCGGCTAGTTGAACTAATTCTGCAGCAGGATAAGTAGCTATAGCTGTCCACGCGAAAAGTAGTCTTAAGTTTGTCCCTGCCACTAACAGCGACTTCGCCTGGGCCTTAT
>PNEQ01030108.1:84346-101099 GCA_003012365.1 Medauroidea extradentata | reverse complement strand
GGCAAACGCTTGCATAACACTTACCTTTATTTATGTCCAAGCTACATTATGCAAATTGTAGGTTAGGTCAGAACGTTACTTTTAAAATATTGACCAAATAATAGAACCTAAAACATTTCAGTTTTTCACTAAAATATTGACTTTCGTAATATATAAACTGTTTTGCAATGTGTTGCTACCTATAAACGTAAAAAAAAAATCACTTAACCCCTCGCTTCATAAACATTATTTACATGGAAAGCAAACAGCTAATTCGCAGAATATGTTTCGTGGATGAGCATGGAAGAATTTTCGAAGACTATATTTTGCAAATTGTTGTACATTTCGTTGTATTAAACAACATACTAACTTCATTATTTAGCTTTCATGCGAGTACAGCAGAACGAGCCGAAGTCGTCTTGCTTGCACTGATAGGCACATATTATTTAACCACCAATAAAAGTTATTTCATATGTAAATGACCGGTTGTTACTATTATGATCACACGAAGTATCTATTCAAGTTTATTTCCAGAGTGATCCAATCAGCTTGCACCTCGTAGTTTCTTTAAAAATCGCCGTTGACGTGAAAAGAAGCATGGATTTGTATACATTTAAATGGCCATTCCGAGCAATCTGGGTACGGTGTGACGTCACAAGATTAGAGTGAGAAAGAGATAAAATGCGCACGGGCACACCATTATATGTACATCGTGGCAGTAACCAAATTATTTGCAGTAACTGTCAAACTTTGACAATGTGGGCTTCACTGTGTTCTTTCTGACTCAACCCTAGCAGATGCGAAGTCTGTAAATATAGGTAATAAACATCGCACGTGACCAGCAACCATTTATATTATCATTGATTTATAAAATACCTAAAAAATATGTTACAAAATAAAAATTACTCCCAATCCACTTAGGATATCTAAATGACAAAATTCATCAACACCAGTTTCTTTGTCACAATTTTAAATTTACAAAGATATTCAACGTTTTGATTTGGGAGCCTATTAAAATACTTAGTTCCTAACTAAATAAAAATATTCTGCATTAAAACTCAGTAGTATCTTTTAGTATATACGGTACTTAAAGGCCTGTATCAATGTTGTACATGTGTACCGAGGCATTATTTTGTACACAATAGGCCTACGAATCACACCAATATCTAGAGAGTAGGTTAGCACAAAAGGGTTATTGTGACAGACTGTCTAATAATAAGTTTTACTCTTTCAATTATGCTAACACACAGATTTGAGCTGACTCCTCCCCATCCACACAGCACCAATCATCCAGTCCCTTCCTAATCCTTCCCAACACCCTCACAGTCATATACTCCTCCCGCAGAACGCTTCACTCCCTCAGAACATTGCACTTCCTCACTGTTCTCACCAGATTTGACTGTCTGCCCCTCTCCCGTTCTTATCCATACCCTCTGAATCTTTTTCACTGTTATTTCCCTTATACAGAAAAATTACCTTGCTTAGCTTGCAGGTCAAACCACCACATATCCCCTCACCATTCATTGCCTTATATAACCTAACCAGTCCTTCCATCCTCCTGTCCCTCAACAGTTTCCATCCCTATTCCTCCATTATCATCCTAGGCCTAAAGTCCCTTTCCTCCTCACCAGCCTGACCCTGCTGTAATACATTTTAACATGTTATTTATATTGCAGACACATAGCGTGTCCAAACATTCAGATGTTTTGTGGGTTTACTTAAGTTGCTTTGTCACTCCCTGAAGACTCAACACTGTGTTGGGCGCGGTCTACCGCAGTTTTCATCACCATTTTTATATTTTTTATTTGTACTAAATATTTTTTTTTCTTATTTGAGACAAAAATGTGACTAAATTTGGCTCTTATGAAATTTTTTTATCTCTTTTTTGCGCGTAATGGCTTGTTAGAGTCATATTTTGCATGTTTCCATTTTAACGACTACACTAAAACCAACTGATATACCAAACTCAAAAAAAATCATAGTGAATAAATACATTGCAGGCTACAATGACATGCTAATAAAATTAAAGAATAAAAATTATTTGAATTAAAATAAAATGCTGAAACTGAAAATAAAAATGTAAAAAATTCAATAATTGGTGTAAGATCTGGGGACCTTGCAGGCCATGACCTCGGCCCACGACGGCCTATCCATTTATTTGGAAATTTGTTGTTCAGGTACTCTCGTACACGTGCACCATAGTGCGGAGGTGCACAGAAATGCTGCAGCCACATATGTCGTCGAATCTGGTATGGGACATTTTCCAACAACTCTGGCAAAACATCTTGCAAAAACACCAGGTACCTGTCTGCATTTAAGCAAGGAGGGCGCAGAAATAGTATTGCCAGTGCGCATTATGTTTTGAAAATATGGTAAAAACTTGAAAAGTGGATTAAATTAACAGTTGTAATTCAATTGTACGAATACATTGGATGGGCTCTGCCCTTGGCCGACAACATTGGGGGGGGGGGGGGGAGCTCAGGCCCTCCCGAGCCCTATGGAGTTGGCGCCAGTGTGGAGGTATCTTAAGCAACACTAAGTTCTACAGAAACCTTGTGAATGGAACAATTGATATTCCAAGATCTAGAAGAGTGGAGAACAGTAAACAAGAGTTACTATACGTCTTTATTGGTGACAACGCATTTGCGCTTCGTCCAGATTTGCTGAAGCCCTCAGTTATACTGATTTGGATCCTTTGAATTTTTCAATGTATGTCGTAGTGTAGGTTGCTTAAATGTAATGACACTGTCAAATAAATTTGTAGTAAAATTACTCTACATGTAGAGGAAGCACATTATTTCTACATTTAAAGGTATTTTACCTTACGTGTATCAAGTCTTTGCAGTCTCTTATTTGTTTTTCAACACATTTCTCCCATTATCTTAACGTTGGAATGAGTGTTTTTTTTTTCATAAACTTATTAATTTGTATGGTAAACTACTTCTGTAAACTTCAATTTGTAATAATAAAATAATAAAATCGTTGTTATTTGGCACAGTTAAGGCATAATTGCCTTCACTTACACTGGGCCTTAGAATTTTAAAACCACTGTGACACATGCACATATCAATAATAATCAATATTTAATTTGTAAAATTATAGAATAAAGATAATTGTCCATACTAAATAAAATGAGAAATTGAAAAGAATACTCTTACAGACCAGTGCTCTAAAACACTGAGCTATGGCAAGTAAATAATTGAAAAAGGTCAACAGAAATAATTATAGTTATTAATGGTAAGTTATAAAGCAAAATTGAAAAGAAAACTACAGAATCTTGTAAGTAAACATACCCTCAGGTTATATTTATTGATTGCCATATTATTTTACTAAGCATAAACTGAAAATAGGGTAGAAATATGTTCTACACTGTTGATGTGGTGACATATTATAGGTTGTCCTCAATAACAAGGGCTGTAGGTAGACCATTTTGCTGCAGCACAAGTACTAACAGTCACATATTTCAAAAATTCCTCTATTATATGAATACTATCATTAACATTGCAGAAAACATTTTTTAACACAAATTTGTTAGAATTTAAAATAAAAATAATTTTGACGATACACAACATGCATACCTCACAGTTGTCCAAATTTGACGTCGACTGCCTTGGTGTTTCCTGGTCTTGCAAGAACAGTAACAAATCAAAATCGAAGTACCACAACTTTGACGTGTATACCTCATCTGAGCCTGCTCCTGATTTCTTGGAATCTTCGTGTTTCTTTAGTTCTTTCCGAAAACTGCTCCGGAAATTATTCACCTTTCTCATCACACTTTCGCGTGTGGCATCACCGTCAACTGTTTTAAGTATATTCACTAGCCTCTCATACACGGCTGCCTTTTTATCCCTATCTAAATATTCCTTACTTTTCACTTTCAAAAGACAAGGCTCACTCCGATACGCTTCCAGGAATTCTGTTAGAATTTGCTTAGAATAATTTTGTGAGTCTGACATTGCACCCAAATAGAATCGCACAACCCGTGTTCATGTGTACATCTGTTCGCTCCGAACTCGCAACACAACTGCGTCTGACGTGAACCACCACACAGACGCTCAGGTTTCCACTGCGCAGTTGAAACCTGCGTGGGCCAAAATCAATCACGATTTGATTTTGCTCAGGTCGCTGAAGTACCTGCACAGTTGCACAGGTCTAACTCACAGACGCTAGGTTTTACCAGCGCCAAGTCACGTCTGCACAGGTAAAACTGAGCGTGTGTGGCCGCCCTTATCCAGAGCTTCAACCTCCCGATAAAATAGCCAGAAAGTTATCCTCTAGTTAGGTCTACCTAGAGTTCGTAAGACGCAATTTGTCGTCTACCTAAGAGATAAAATTTACCCAGATATTACCCAGAGGTGGTAAGACCGGCACTTAAAATACTTAAGAAATGTTTTAGTACATCATATTTTTTCATGCCTGTTGAACGGTTATTATTCCTGGTCTATTAACTTAAATAAGTGATTGTTGAATACACTTTTGTGACAAACAAAGAACTGGTAGTTAGTATGATGGCATACAAGCCAGACATAGTGTGCCTCTCTGAAACTCATGTTATTGAAGAAATAACAGATAGAGAGTTATTTATTGATAATAATAATTGTGTAAGATGTAATTCTGCTAGTATACATACTGGTAGGGTAATTTAAATTAAAAGGTGATGCTGTCATTGTTGGTGGTCTGTATGGATCTCCCAGCTTGAATCAAAATGAATTTTTATCTGGTTTGAGGAATATTTGGACATGATTTTTAGTAGGGATATATGTGTACTTTTAGGTGATTTTAATGTTAACTTGTTGAAATATGACAGTATTTAAAAAAGAATTATAAGCATAGTTAACAGTTTTGGAATGGAACAGGTGATAAATACTCCAACTAGAATAACTTCTCAGAGTAGAACATTGATTGATTTGGTTATTACAAACATTTAAATATATATTTTCTGTTTATTGGAAGAGTTGTGTATTACAGACCATGAAATAATTGAAATTGTACTGGAAGTGTGTCATAAGTTTGCACAGTTTGGGTGCCTACAGCGCTCTCGTCGGTGGTGCACAGTGGGCCACATGACTATTACCAGGGTGTCTACCAGATTGTAAAAGTAAAATTTAGTGACTTTTTCTTGAAAACTGTTCCAACAGAATTAATTAATAGTGCATCACTGCCGACAAATTTCATTATGTTTCCTCCAACATAGAGCGCGAAGCATGTCCAATTTTAAAATCTGTAATCAATATATACCTAAATTTAAGTTGTCTTTATGACGATGACTATGATAATTAATATATGAACTAATTATTTATTTTACTTGCACAGTGCACGAGAAATACTAGTAATGTAAACATGCACGTTTGACAAATGATTCAACAAGAATCAAACACACGAAAATAATTTTCGTGACGTATACCAAAATATATTTCAAATTAGTGACTATTGTGGGACTTTCGTGACCTTTTTCACAATTCGTGACTTTTTCGTGACTTTAGTGACCTAGTAGACACCCTGATTACAGAGACTTAATGGCTTGGAAGGTTGTCGTTTAGTTTCGCATCTGTTTCCTTGCTTCTACTCCTGTTCCCAGTGTAGGCACGTTAGCTAGACTCTGGCCAGGTTGAACTAAGGTTCTTGTGTGGGCCGTCTGCTCACTTCTCTTCTGGACGTGGGCACTGACTTGCTATGTAAGTACTTCCAAGCTTCTCTTTAGTGTGATAGGGTAGGTTGGGGACTAGTCCACCCATGGCGAGCAAGGTGGCTGCCGTCATGTTTATGTATGTAAAATAGTGTGTTTAAATTCATGATTTTTCCTGAACTTCTTTTTTGATTGCCGTCTTGTAAAAAAATTCTCTTTTGGCTTTAAAATGTTTTTTGTAGGGTTTTGCCGTGTTCGTTGCTATTTTACTTCACTGCCAAGTATTTGTTAGCTGTTCGGATTATTTATTGCCCGATGGCTTTTTACACACACACACACACACACACACACACACACTGTTGCTTTATTAGCTAACTAGCTGTCCCGTTGCAGCTTCGCCCTCGTGTACTATAGAAAAGAGTAACTAACTTTTAGTTACGTGTTAATTGATGGTGATACTATATTCTATAGTATACTATATTCACTGTTTATCTTTAAAACATCAAATACAAACAGATTTGTCCAGTCCACTGCGCTAAGCGTACTTTAATTACAGAACTTCTTTTTTTAATTCATCTTTATTTCTCTATAAAACAGCTGCCTGGCTGCGGCTTCCACCGCAAAACAGCTGCCCGGCATTTAACAGCTAGCGTACTCAATAACAGTGTAAAGAGCGCGCGCATTACGCTTGTATTATGTCATGTAATTCCCAACGCAAAATCTTGCACGGGATACGAACCCGTAACCCCACCCCTCCCACCCCCCAAACTTTATACAATACCTGAGTTGTCAGCGAGTGTTTTCCTCACTTTTTTTTTCGCGGTCGCAAATTAGATAAAAACAATCCTTGATGCGGATTATATATCATGCTAAAATTTAAAATTTCAGCTCGATCGGTGCAGAACTTTTTGAGTTTTTGAAGCGTACACAAACCAACATAACATTTTTATATACGTATATAGATAGCTTTGTAAATCTAGATTTTTGACAACACTGGAGCCTGCGGAAGTGACTACTTTTGGGGATGACACGTTTACTGCGTCATGTATTTAAGTTTTTATTTGCCCAGATAATTCTCTGTCCAAGCTGATACACTTTGTGGTCCTTGTAAGACAAATAGTAGTATTTTCTGTAATTTGTAAATATTAATTTTCCATTCTACAGACGTTAATAATGTCCACTGTGTGGATTTGATGTATATGAATTGTATTTCTTTTCATTCGTTTAAAAAGTCAAAATTGTAACCTTGTTAATTGAATGGTTATTTTGACTGTTAAATCTTATTTAACTACATGTTTCAATTTGTAATTTGTTATAGTCCGCAACATGCGGTATGTTACAAGTTATCTAACTCAACTGATAAAATTATCAGACATTATGGTGATATAGATTGGACAAGCATGACTGAGGTTTTTGTGCAGTGTTTTTGGTAATTTGAAGGCAATGTAAATGTGTTATTGGATGCCTTTGTAGATAATGTAGAATATTGAATTAAGACTGAAGCCTCACTGTTGAATACTAAGAAACAAAACATTTGGTATAGCAATAACACTTGGCAGCTCAGAATTAAAAAAAAAATAAATAAATAACTGGGAATGAAGATGACTGGGTTGAACATAGAAAATTATGTAATAAATTGATTCAGAATGCTAGCAAGAAAATCAGATTATAACAGACATACAGATGCAGTGAAAAATAACTCCAAAAAGATTTGTAAAACATTGAAACAAATTATTAGTGATAAGTTTACTTGTAATTATGATGTGGTAGCTAAAGAGAATGTAGGAAACATGTTCAACAGTTATTATGTTAGCAGTAGAAAGGAAATTGTTAATAGTATAAAAGCCAAAATTTTTTTACAGATAATGGGTTTTATGGAGGTGTAGGAACGGTAATGTTCAGTAAGTTTGATCGTCACATTATAAAACATGTTAACACTCGTCTCGTGATTTTTAACACCTAACTATTTTAACCTAAAAGTACTAGCTTTCTCCCGCACCACTGCCGATCGCTGTGTTGCCGTTTATTTTTATTCCACTGCATTGTGTTACCATGTGTGATGCTGCTTTGTAAGGAAGTAAGATTTTTTTTGGTTATGTGTCAAATGAGATGTAAGTTAGCAAGATGTTAATTTTTTTTGTGAAGTGTAAAAGGGAGATGCGATGCTGCTTTGCGTACGGAATATGTTTAATTTTGTCAAGTGTAAAAGGGAGATATGCTGTTTTGTAAGAAGTAAGGAATATTTTTATTTTTGCCAAGTGCAAGGATGTTATGTGAGTGTTGCTCTCTTCGGTCTTTTGTACAACATCTATGACAGGAAGCTAGACTGATGGAAGAGACTACTGAATAAAGTATGGTTGTCGTTGTTACTTATGCATATTATTATTATTATTATTATTGAATCTACATTCAACATCCATAAAGTGTTGTTGCACACTTACAGTAAGGACCCTGTCATTCAGTAATTGCAACGGCCTGCAAAGTCATATCATGTGTCGTAGCTTTCTTAGGGGAGCAAGAGTTATCACCTCAGCCACGAGTAAAGCCTAATTTTCGCCCCAGTATTGTCATGGCCCGATGTGTGTTCGTATACAATAATCATTGTGGCATGGCCCAAAGTGCAGTAACAAATTGATTGTACTCTCCAGCATACACCTCATTGTCTTGCTGTTGTATCTTTGCAATGATGTCGTTTGAACCTTGTCACATTCTACCGGTATCAAATTGTGTATGATCTAAGTCTAATTGTAACCCCATGAAACGAATGTTGAAGGTGATGTAAACCCATGTCTGAATCAAGTAAATCAACGTGTTCTATGCTTGAATACATCCTATGAAACTCAACTGATCTCTTGTCTCTTTTCGTCCAACTACCGTGAGTACCAACCTATGACAACCAGTGTAAGGCGAGTGACAGAAGCCTTCCCTTTATTTATGGAGAATATTGACTCCCTGTGCTTGCACTGGAGTTCTTCCTTGATGGCTCACTCAGCAGTCACTCGCTGAGTCACGGTTAGCTCTAGTACAGATCACTCTAGAAAAGCCACTATACCCTCTCATGCGCTCACCAACAAAGCCTTCTAGAGTTATGAATTGCCTTCCTACCTAGCAATTATAACCAATACAAAATGCAATGCAGTGGAGGCAGGACAATATAATTAGTGGAAAAGTTTTGAAATTAACTTTGGGTGCATATGAAAATTATTTGTTGCCTTTAATTAATAAGTCATTGATGGATGGTGTGTGTTCCCAGATAGTTGGAAAATGTCTACTATTATTCCTATTCCTAAAGTGCGTAATCCTAAAAATGTTGTTGAATTTAGGCCTGTGAATACACTTCCAGTGTATGAAGTGTTGTTGGAAAGAATTGTGTACCAATAAATATGTAAATTCATAGTGAAGCATGACATTTTAGTAAATTTTCAGTCTGGTTTTAGGCCTATGCACTATGTGAAACAGCAATTCAGGACTTAATCCAAGATCTTATTTCAACAAGAGAGAAAGGACTAGTTAGTGTGATTTTTTTTTTATTTTAAAAGATCATTTGAAACTAGTAAAGAAACTCCATAGAATGAGCGTTGGGGGAGTGGTGTTAGAGTGGGTTGACAGTTATCTCAACAACAGATACTAGCGAGTCAAATGTGGCAGTGAGGTTTCTAAACCACTTTTAAATGAATTTGGGGAAACCACAGGGTTCATTTGTAGGGCCTTTGCTTTTTATTTTATACATCAATGACATTAGTTCAAGAGTTAGAAATGCTAGGGTGAAATTGTTTGCTGATGATAATCTTATAATTAAGAGTGGTATATGTATTAAGGATGCATTTGAGACGAAGAGCTGAGTCGCATTAGTGACTGGATGAAAATCAACAGAGTGAAAGTTAATAAAAATAAATCAAAGTGTATGCTTATTTCTAAAAAAAAAATGTAGTACATGATGATTTAAGTTCTGCTGTTGTAAAGGATAGGAATGAACTAGACTGAATTAAGGAGATGAAATATTTAGGTGTTATGACTGATGGTTGTTTAAATTTTAAAGCCCAAGTAAATTACATTGTTAAAAAGATTGGAAAGAAAATTGGTGAATACATCTATAGGTATTCAAAAATGTAAATATATAATACTTTAATAAGGCCACATTTTGTATACTGTAATTCACAAAAACATACAAGAAAAAATAACCAGTGGAGTAACTGCAAGTAAATTTTTTTTTAATAAAAATTTTAAAGTCTCACCTACAAATATAATGTGACAGAACTACAGACATATTGTTTTATTTCTTTAAGAAAATTTAAAATAAAAAATACAGCACATACCACAATTTTTCTTTCTGATTGTGACAATTTACTATCACTGACAAAACATTTAACTATATTTGTAGGTGAGTTTATTATTTTTTTAAATGAAAATTTGGATTTGGATTTAGAATACAGAAAAATAACTTACTTGATTTCATGCAGAGAGAGAATTTTTTGTGAGTGTGCATTATTAATCTCCTTTCCAATATTTTCAATTCTTTTCCACACAATTGTAAAAAGTTATTCTTGCCAACCATTTTTCCACTTGAAATGGAAAATAAAACAAGATGCAATTAGAAACACGACAACATTACTATAAAGATTTTTATCAATAATACATTTTATTTCAGAATCTGTCGGTATGTTTGTATACTGTTAGCAAAATATTCATTTTCGTTGATACTTTGAGGCATCCAGGAATATAAAAAATTGTTGCAGAAATCTATTTGTACATCTAAGAAGATACAATTTTGTAGCCAATCAAATTCAAACAGCAGAAGTTCATACAAGTTTTTAGGTTTACTGAATAAGTCATATGAAATTATTTTGTATTGTAAATATTTTTTATTGCTCATTTTCATGTGAAAATAATAACCTCACAACACTAACATAAATAAAAATATCCTTTCAAATATAAAACTCATATCACATTCTGTATGCATACAGAACTTTATCTTTTAGTGACACACTTTTTCTTTCAAATTAGTCATCTGAGAATATCACAGAGAACTCAACTACATAGTTTACAAAAGCTAGTTCTATACCTGCCAGTTTTATGTTTATTGTTACCATTGGTAGCCACTGTAAATTCCACTGAAATTTCAGAACCAAGTAAAATATAATTGCTTTTTAACATTACCTGAAGTAATCTTCCAACAGATGGTGAATACGTGAAGACAAAGAAATGCCCTTAAAACATACAAAGAAAAATAACCTATTTCATTAATAAAACAAATATTACAGTAATTAGAACTAATATTCACTTTCCTCTCCAACTGTACTGAGCAGTATTTGTATAGTTGGGCATTAGGTTTTAATCACATATTTACTACAAAATGACAATAATTCTGGAAGTGTAATGGTAGGCACATCCTATAAAACTGAGATACATCTATATCCTTATGTTAATAGTACATATTTTTATTATATGCCATTAAACCGGCCATAGATCCGCCTAGCTTCATATTTACACAGTTTTTCTCAGCCCTGGACATTGTTCTAATAACTAATTCCAAGTTTACAAATGTGTACACATACATTTATGGAATAGACTCCATGCATTCTATGTAAGTATTTCTCATGTCTATACTTCCTTGTACACAGCCATAACATTTCACATTTATTTAGAAGAACCACAATTATCTGTTAAAAAGATATTTCAAGAGACATATGATTTTAAAAATATTTCATTCGGGGTGTACTTTTTCCACTTACAGAAAAGGCACAACAGGAATAAAGAGTGAAATTAAATATTTTATTTTTACAATGTTTTTGCCTTATAGTTCTTATAATAAAAATAATTAATTAAGAATTGATTTTCATCTGTAGCAAACTATTAAAAGTCAGTAAATAATGAAATCCTTACACAGCAAACAGCTAAAAACATAATCATATTTTAAAAATACACACGTATTTTGTTTCCAAGATTTACATGTACACAGTATTAATGTACCTAAATAATTGAATCAAAAATGATAAATGTGGATTTTGTATTTTGTTAAGCAAACAAAGTCTAATTTCTTTTACCTTAGGTGTTACCCGTGGACATAGCATTGGGCACGTCAGATTCTGAGGCAATT
This sequence comes from Medauroidea extradentata, assembly GCA_003012365.1. Lineage (NCBI taxonomy): Eukaryota > Metazoa > Arthropoda > Insecta > Phasmatodea > Phasmatidae > Medauroidea > Medauroidea extradentata. Next base: position 89,397 of record PNEQ01030108.1, on the reverse strand, counting down.
TGGATATACAAAATGGTTCATTCCTCCTGGTACATATTCATTCGATACCCGGATTGGGGGCAGGGGGGTGGGAACACTGCTATTTCAGCACATGTACTTTCTTTTTCTATGGTATTTTGTTTCATCAACCACTAATGTTTTACGTCAAAAACATGTGTGACGTGTGTGTGTGTGTGTGTGTGTGCATGTGCATGCGTGCATGTGTGTGTGTGTGTGTGTGTGTGTGAGAGTATATTCACACGGAAATGGTTGTCTTTACCTTGGCTACAGAAACAAAATAATGCAAATGGTCATGGCAGTCTTAGCATGCTTCAGAATAAAATAAGATTAAATAATCATGTGATTTTTGTTAAAGTGATGCCATTTTGAACAGAATAAATTGTGAAATATTACGGTCATGAAACCATAAGTGATTGCAACTGGCCATAGAGGTTTCTGGGTACGGCCATAGAAGACTGTGCTTCAGTGTATAAAAACAAGTAATGGGTGCATGCACAAATTCATAAAAATTATCCGCGCAACAAGGTAATTGGACCGCATAGAAGATGCCTAAACAAAAATTAATTTTAATAATATAAGTTAATAGTCCACCTGCAGCATTGCCCACGTGTATTACTTGTAACAGCAAATATTTAATTGAAGGACCCCTTTTTACAAAGATAACCTAGCTGCAAGTTGAGCTTACTCTGCAGCAGACTAAGTAGCTATAGCTGCCATGTGAAAAAACTGTCCTAAGTCTATCCCTGCCACTCATAACAACTGTCTCAGTCCTTATTTATAATCATAGCAAAACAGACCTTGAATATGAGAGAGTTACTCAGATGGTATAAGTAGTATACGTGGTACGATAACACCTGTACCTCGAGCATACTCATTTAAGACTGTGTCCTAAATATGTACCATTTAAAGTTAATAAAAATTGATACTACTTTCAATCACTGGGTACACAAAGGTTGTACAATACATAACAATATAATTGCAGAATATTAACCTCCCTGGACATGCTTGCTTTTCCAGATCATCTGCTTTGTAAGGTTTAAAAAGTCCATTTTCCTCCTTGGTAATTGAGAGTTATTTTATCAATACAAAAAGTGTACATGAGCATCATTCCGAAGCAATTAACATCTCAATTACTCAGCTGGTTACATAGATATCATGGGGGTAACCGAAAAAAAATTTTTTTATGCCTTTTCACCCTTTTGGTCAAATTGAAGTGAAAACCACAACATTAATCAATTGAGTCAAAACTATGTCGATATTCTTTTAAAAAATGTTTCATCTCTTCACAACATTGAGAGTTTGAATTTAGAAAAGTCCTGAAATATGTTAACGGACATTTACATATTCATCACCATAAAGCAAAAAAGCAACACTGTTATACCTAGACGGGTTCGATAGCAATCAAGGATTTATCTAAAACCCATTCCAGGTCTTTTCACCCACTTAGAGAGTGAATTTTAAAAAAATAAATTTTTAAACAATTAAGGCAATTGTATGGACGTCACATTTAAGCGGAAACTGTGTCAATAGTCCAAAAGATTCTAGACATGTAGATGATTAATTGGAAACATCTCTGATCCTGTTTTTATCACTTTTCACCAACATAGATGTTAAATTTTGAAAAATCTATGAGCCACATTTCAGGTATTTAAATAAATATTGAAGCACAAATTGCGTAGGTACGTATCTAAAATTTCAGTGGGATTGTTTACCCTTTTTCACCCCTTTGGAGTTGAAGTCGGAAAATATCCTGAAATAGTATTTTTTGTCATTACAAAAACATAATTTTGATATATTTAGGTTGGTTCGATAGATATTATAGAATAATCAAAAACATATTTCACATATTTTTACTCCCATAATTGAATAATTTCTATTTGTCTTGAAGTCAAATCTTAGGCATTTGTATACGTATCTAAATGAAGTTAAAATCATTACAATAGCCCACTGGGTTTGAGCTGCACAGACAGCAGTTTGGTTGGGTTGCAGATTGATATACTTTTTATATATATATATAAATTACTAGCTACTATACGCACACAAGTCAAATCACAAAGGAAAAAAAAGCCAGCACAAAGAATTGTCAGGACAAGGCAATGTTTTTATGACATATTATAATGTGTTGCTGTAATTTTCTACACATAATATGTATCTAAATAAATTAAGCTTATTACCATAAAAGTGCTGCTATGCAAAAACTATACAAATCAAACTAAGTGAAACTTTACTTAACATTCACTTTGAAGATGTGGATGGCAAATTCATCGAGTAAAACATTCACATTTAACAAATGGATGACAAAATTGATAAATCTTTACTTTTATTGGAAGTTTCTTGCAAATTTCTCATGATAATTTGTAAATTTGTCTCATCTAAAATCTTTTATTCAATGAAATATTCACTTTAAAAAAGTATATCACAAATTAAATATTCAGTTGTGAATAAATTAATACTGCATACAAAAACATAATTTTTTCTTTCCAAAATTAGCACTTTCCAAAATCAAAATTGAATGAAACATGGGTTTGCGCTTCTTAGAATAGTAACTGCAACACAGTGATCATCTTCTAGGGAGCAAAGTTGTTCCAACATCGGAACACTTTTTTATTTTTACTTAGACCTATTGGTAGTTCCATGTTCTTTTCATTACATAATTTTTGTTATTAAATGTAACTTTAATAATGCAACATAAAATTAACTATTTTTTAATAACATGCATTATTGTACATCTATCATTTCAGTGTGTTAATATCGTATAAAAAATTAATTTTTCGACGCATAAATTGTCACTCTGGATACCATCAACGTCAGCAATCTTCTGTGAGGATTTATTTGTCCTATTAAGACTTACGAGGGCCTGCTATGGAGAACTGGCAACAGTGCATCTGGAGTGACTCGCTAACCCACGTGCGCACTCACAGACTCGGCAGATGCAGTGCAGTTGAGTTTGCGTGTCAGAGAAAAGAAGACACTAAGTTAACTGCATACAGTAGTGTCTTAGCTTATCCTATCTAAACAGTCCGTTCTTTTTTATTTTCACAACACCGAACGACAACGAAAAGGAAGCAGAGAGAAGATATGACGAAAATAAATTCACTATCAGCACGTTCCATCAGCAGAACGAGCGAGCTGACCTGAAGTAAAAAACTCTTCATGACAGTTAAAATTGAAAGTGACTCAAATGATGCAGTTTGGACTCTTGAAGATTTAGTTTTTGAATTAATGTTTCCAGAAGAAACTGATCACGGATGTACAGCACAAAACTCACAGGAAATTATTCCTTCCAAAGCAGCTTATCAAATTAAAACAGGTGTGCAAATTTCATGTGTGTATGTGGAGGTAGTTACAAAAACTCTCACACTCGAGTAGGGTAGGCTTTCTCAGTCACATGACATGACCAGATTTTGTTGGTTACCAGAGATTAGCCAGTTATGCTGTTATGGTGCCAGAACACCAGTTATGCTGTTTAGGGTTTCGAGATGGTGGTAATATGTACAATAAAATGTATATTTTATGTGTTAGATATACGTATTACTAAATGTGATGTTCGCAGCACATTATTTACACATCATTTTATTTTTATTACATGTGATATCCTTTTTGGTATTTGTTTCAATATTTGGAACACAGTACCTTCCGTTTCACTTCTATTGGTTATTTCCAGGCCTTCTATATAGGTATATTTTTTAAGTGCCAAACTGCAATTTTTGCCTAATGGCCATCACTTACCCTGCCTGAGCACAGGGTGAGCAAGAAGTAGATTGAAAAGCTGCTCTCGTGTCCTATTTGATGCTTGTAAACTTTACTTTGGTTACCATTTACACACCTGAAGCGGAAATTTTGTCCTAAGCATTCTACCAACATGAGATTTTATAACCACGTATAATGAAGGATTCACACCTGATTGTAGTAGAACTTAACACAATTTTATCTGAGGAAAGCAATAAAGAAATTAACAAAATCAGATACAGTGAACCCTCGATAACTCTGACTAAAAGGGGGGGAGAAGCTGTCCGAGTTACGATTTGTCCGTGTTATCGAGGGGTGTCCGGGGAGGTGGGGTAATCAGTCATTAATCACAAGAAACGCGAAGAAATTAGTACGCTATCATTTCTACAAGCAAAAGAGGCAGCAATAAATACTGTTTTGTACATAACTATCGTATCAAGTTACGGGAGGGCCGCCATACAGTGGGAAAATTAACGTAACGTGGAGGACTATAAAAGAATATCAAACAATGTGGACAGTCAGATCTTTATTTATTTTTTATGCTGCTACTTCTGGCTGATCCTTTTTTTTATCTCTGTGCTAGATGCTGGCACCAGGCCCCTTCTACCACATAAAAGTTTTCGTCTGGCTGCCGACAGCAAATGTGCCTGCACGTGTGAGAGAGATAAGAAATGATCGTTGGAGATAAGCTAGGGAGGTTGCGAGAGGAAGTAGTCAAGGTCAACCGGTACAGTCTAATGCAATACAAACGCCGCACGTGACCACACGCATCTCACACAAGATGTGTACATTGAAAGATGCCTTACGTCCGTATGTCACAGCGTAGGGGCAGCAGCCAACTCCTAGCCTGATAGTTACTCTACCCTCCTACAAAGTTACAAAGGTATAAAAATAATTTTTTTCTTATACATGAATAAAAACGGTACGGTACTGTAATTAACAATCCTTCTGGGTCACTGTACATTATGTGAACATATTTTAACATTACAAATTTTAAAATTTAATTTTATGTATTTAAATTGCATCATAGAACACATAGTTTACAGCTTTATTCTTACACAAATTGTCATATTATAAAGCAATAAAATTTTAATAATGTTCTACAGAGTTACCGTATCTACTTGCGTAATCGCCGCATATTTTTGACCAAACTTTAGGCCCAAAAAATGGGGTGCGGCCATTATAAGGGGTTTTCAAAAAATTACTATTCTAAATTTTTTTGGTGTAGAATATAACAAATGTACATTTTTTTCTATATTTACTCGTTCATAACGTGACCATTTCTTCTAAAATAAAGAAAAAGATTTTGTCGGTTTATAGTA
>PNEQ01030108.1:72201-84246 GCA_003012365.1 Medauroidea extradentata | reverse complement strand
CGTTGTTACAGGGGCATAAAACCTTCTCACCAATTTTTCTACATCGCAATTCAAAGCAATGATTTTTAATTAGTATTTTTAATGTCCGGGACAATTTGTTTTACAACCGTGAATTTATTGTACATACCAGAACAAAATAATTTTCCGTTCATGTGTCATAACCCGTAGTTACCGTCATTTCACAAGCTCCACACTGAAAAGTTTGTTTATGACACACGTGCGTGTCTTGTTCGCCGGGCGAAGAGGGAAGAAAGATAAAGAAGTGAGATGTCGGCCTGCTGCGTTGCATCTTTACTCGTGCGTCGCGCGCCTCGCTAGCATTTTATCATGCGGAACTTACCAGATATTTACTGTGGGATTATTAAAGGCTAAGTAGCGATGGACGACTACGTTATAAAGTTTAATACTGTTCTGAAATATAATGTGATGAATTTAAATCCAGCAGAAACAATTTTTTATGTCTTTTAACCAAGAAATAATTAATTAAAAATTTTTAAAAATTTTTTAAAAATTCTGTCAGAGTTATCCGAAGGCCGGGACATCGAGGTCCGAGTTATCGAGGATTCACTGTATGAGCACATAATATTACACACCTGGTACATAGGCCTTGTTAGCATGTTACTCAAATTAACTTCGTTGGCAAGGAAGACTTTTAGAATTGAAATATATAGGTATTTGAGGCCGACATAACAGTAAAGAATGTGTTTTAAATGACTAACATATTTTAAAATAGATCATTCGAACACAAATTCATTTTGAGAATAATTCAATTTTGTCCAACACTACCAAGCAGGGCAGCTCAGTGGTAAGTCAAACTTTGGGATTCATATTCAACAGGACCCCGAGTTTTATTCCTTCCGGCCATCCTAATTTTAGTTTTACAAAATGATTTAAAGTGAATGTTGAGATGGTTCATTAACATAGTTTACTGTTGCTTCCCTCCACATTAATTATTCTTTGTATTTATAACTTCTTAACACACTTGCTGTCAATGGGATGTTGAACCCTAGCTACCAACATACACGGTACTTCATAATAATTGTTCTACAATGATTTGATGTGCAAATAATAGGTAGATGCTTTTATTTATCTGAAGTCTACTTGTGCAAACCTATATTCTTTAATAAAGAATATTGGTTTCCACAAGTAGACTTACTGTTATAAAGTTTATTAACATTTATTAGCAATTATGCATGGAAAATTATAGCTGCATATGTTCTGAAACATGGTGTTAATGTTCTGGGTTTAACTGAATACTTAATAAAAGTAAAACATATATATTTTTAGTTAATGCAATTTGTAAACAAACTTTTAAGTGTGTCTTTCTTTAATGTTGTTTTCACATATTCTTGGATATAAGCATCATTACAGCAGTTTTTTTCCAGATGTATGCACAACCTTTAAAGAATAACGCCTAACAAAATGTGTGTGCAGTAAAGATAATTCAACTTATGAAGCATTTGTCTCCTCTCATACATGTACCAATTAATTGATTGATATGAAAGTCACTTCCCAGGGAAGAAAATGTGAAAGCTGTACAATACAACCAACATTATTTCATGACCCCGTCTTTCCACAAGCAAACAAGCTGGTGTTATGAAAGAGGGGACAGAGAGGAAGAACATGTGCACAGCTTAACTTTTTTCCTTCCACTAATGAATTCAAGTGTCATAGGGTCCAGTGTTACAAACTTTTTTATAGATTAATTCTTGTGAACTGTACAAAATCTATAAAAACAAACAAAAAAAAGTTAAGACAGGTACAAAAATTAATATTCTAGCAAGGAAAATTGTAGTTATAAAAAATGTGCGTGTGACAGCTTACAGCGTTAAAATATGTACCAATGATGTAAAAGTCTGCTTTTAGAAGTCCACAATTTGGAGAGAAAAAACGAGGTGCAAAGCCACTGAAAATTACAGCCAGCGTGAAGTAGACGCAAACATGTCCTTGACCTTGACTTGGTAAGGCATGGGTCATAGTGATATGAAGGTGGGTTGCATTGTTACAGCAATAACTGTTTCGAGAAAATATTTAATTTCAGTTGAATATTACCAGGTAGTATCAAATTAATATGAAACTTACAAGTGGCAGTCTGGTTTGAATGACGACAAGCAATCAATACTTTTAGACAAATGTCAACCTCTAAAAACATGACTACAACAGATGAGTCCGCATCACCAATTTAAAAAAAAATCACGTTACTTTCTCTTTCTCTGGCACATGTGTTAGTAAACGAGTGTACTTGGCCAATTCTTGAACTAATATAACCTGTTTGGTTTAATGTTCCTATCAACAGAAATCATGACATTGCACATGCAGAAGTAGAGCTACAATTTCATTAAGAGATTTTACCACCTCTTCTTACATTATTGTCCAGGTTATTTTAACCTTAATTCCATTTAAAGAATTTTGTTTATAGCTTTATTTCTGAACACAGAAAATGGACATGCTGTTGCTGAAAATTACAAGGTGCTCTTTTAAAAAACCATTAAACTAAGCAATTAATGAAGAGTTAAAATCTATTATCTACAGTACTATAGCATTCACCTGGCACAGTTTTTTCACAAGCCGTAATTAAAAAGAAAAGAAAAATGTTTTTTCCCATGGTTAGCGATAGATTACTGTGTTACAATATACCAGCAGTTTGTCCTAACTTAGAAAATATGATAAAATACAGTGCATAAGCCATTGTTTTTTATAAATTAATAGTTGAAAACAGATAATCAGGGTTCTTCTGTACAATAAGTCACAGATGCACAGTCTTGCACAGCCAGTGTCCAACAGACAACAATAAGTACACTGTACAGTAACTCGCTAACTCAGAAATAGTTTTGAAAATATATTTGGAAATTCTATTCCATTTTCCATGCTTCACTGTACATATTTTAAATACATGAGTTTTATAGCAGATACCTTACTCTATAATACACAAATAATGGCAATAATGAGCTACATATTAAAGGCACTTTATGTTTCTCACAGGAACTTTCAATATGTTATTGTCTGGTGCTACAAATTAAATAATTTTGTTTAAAGATCATTGCTATAGGTAACAAAAGTAAACAGTGAAACCTAAAAAAAAAAAACACAGTTACGTACTTTGTTGCAGAAAATTGAGTTTTCACCACAATATTACAGACACAGGAAGAGAATCTCACACAATTAATGCAAAATAAAACAACTTTATAAGACAAAAAAATTACTAACAAATAAACAACATAACACATTTCTATGAACAAAATTTATTTTGTTAGTTGGCAATAAACTGACCAAAATGCTCTTCGGCACATACTGTAAACAGTAATAATAAAATAAAATTTATCTTATTAAAGGCCACAGAGCTTTCATGCCAACTTTACAGTTAAATTTCAGAGAACATACTTCATATAATTTATGGCACTTTGATATATAATATATCAGAAAGAAACCTGTTTCCCATCTGAGATAACAGATAACTCAACAAAAGTACACAAATTGTAAGCACTTTTCATTTAAGTATTTTAAAACTGATTGATATATCCCCATAATATATAGGTAAATCCTAAGACAAAATCATTTTTGGCATCACAGACGTTCCCCGGACCTTTCACAGGTAGCACACCACACAATATGATACATGTTGTACTCATTGTCTTTGTGTTTTAAGTTTGCTGTCATTATTCTTTGTCAGAAGCTGACCAAGTAAATGACGAATCTCTGTCAACTCGTCTGTATTCTTTTTAATGAGTTGAGCCAAGCGGTCATGCTCTTCTCTAACCACACTTGCAATCTGCTTGCTGCAGCAACAGTGGTTTGAAGGAGAAACATCAGCTAAAGGCTTACGTGAGGAATGGAGGGACACTACATCTGGAGGTAGAGTAGTGCTCACACGCTTGTTACGTGCTGTCAGTTGTTCATATAACCGTGTTTGCTCGCGTAACAATTCTGTCATCTGTCACAAATAAACCATGTCAATTACATGAAAATGTAGTGCAATTGCAAATTACTATAATCTACAGTTACAACTGACATAATATTACAAGTTATTATTTTTATACAGCCTTACAAGCACAAATTAGGGAGTTTAACAAAACTACTGCTGTCAGATACATCCATGGATAAGAAAACATACGACACCCTATAGTAATTGGACTGGCAGCAGTTGCAACAGAGTGAGGAGATGAGGGGGGAACATCATGTGTGATAGACACAATGCGAGCAGAGGGAAGACGTTCCATTTAAATATTCATTATTGCCTGTTACAAAACGGGTTAAATTTAAATCTTACACTGACCTGAACAAAAAACATTGCTACATAATGCCACACCAAACAATTATTAATTATTAACTGTCAAGAAGAAATATTTTCTTGTTATCCAATGCATGGTTTCTTCTTTATCCAACAAAAGAATAGACACAATGGTTTAATTTTCAAGACTAATAGGAAACAATAACAAAATGTAATATCTGTTACAGTATTGAAAAACTGTTTTACTTGGCTCAGTCAATTCTGTCTTTCAAAACTAATCAATACATTATAAAATGTTTCCACTGACTAGTGACAGTATCTCCACTAACCACATACACATTATAAAAGTAATTTTCTCTAAATAATTTTCTTAGTATTCCTGCAGTTTTGAAATTCTAGAAGAATTGTTACGTTGTGCCCTGAAAGTATATTTTCACAATTTAATTGGTAATTAAACATGTCACAAAAGTTTGTAATGTGACACCAGACGTGACCAAACATACTGATTTTAACAGGACTTTCCTTCTTACCTCCTTCCCTCAAGTACCAAACTATATGTTCCAGTGTCCCAACAAATGCTTAATAGAATACCGAATATTTAGTCTTTTTCCAAACTTGCAACAGATGGCAGTTTAATATAGTAGACTAAAATGTTTCAAGTAGGTATTCCACTTCTGCAATAACTAACTCACTCCGAACCAGTTAGCTTAAAACAAAAGTTTCACTTCTTGAATGAAGATGCTGCATGTGTTAAGTGTTGCCATCAAGCCCAGCCATTGTCTCACAACTTTGGCAAGTAAAAACAGTGGAGTATAAAGAAAAGAAGCATATGGCTGCTGCACTGCAGGAAATCTCTCTGCTTTCCACATGGCAAATCAACTATTCTTAAGTCCACTTAAATAACACTATAAGCATTTAGTGAATAACAGGCACTATTATATGTGTAGTGTTAGTTGATGATAGAATGAAGTCCCATTACAGAAATAAGTAGCCTAGGTAATACTTTACTGGAACTGTAAGACTTGGAAGGAGTGTTCTTTGCTATTCAAATGTCCTGTTCTTTAAAGCAGATTTTGTAAACTGCCCTATTTGATAAGTTTATAAATATGGTTTCTTTATGTTACCAATCTCTTGAATTAGGTGGTGAAATATGGTAAACAATGACAAAGTATTCACAGTGCATTAACAAATATTAGTGTAATGAAAAGCACCAAAACACTATGTTTACAGAATTTTGTACAAACTGGTTCCATCATGAAAATAAAGTTAATAATGGTGTCACACCGGGACCTCAGAAAGTATGTATCGGCTACAGAATTAAAGACACCCAATAGACATCTACATACTCAAATTAACTGAATGTTGAGAACTTTAAATTACATGCACTGGTTATTTGTCTTTTACAGAAAAACAGAATTGTGATAATCTTTCAAAATACAGTACATCAGAGCTCTAACAAAACTCACCTGACAAGTAGCGTTTGCCATTCTAACAGTTGGTTCCTCATCCAACAGGTCAGCAATGTGACGCAGCTCAGCGGTGATGCGACTGCAAATATTGCGTGTCACTTCCAGTTCCTGCTGAGCTTCTGTACACTCCTGGAGGTCATCCAGTTTTAGCTCTGAACCTACACTCAACTGCTTCTTGTACGCCTCCACTGCTAGTCGCAATGTGCTCGCATGCACATGGGCTTGCTGTTTGACAGAAATTAATTTCACAAACTGTCAGCAATAGCACTTTCTTTTTAAGACTATACACTGTACAGTCTATCTCATGAAAAGTTTCTATCTTTCGACAGCTGCTGATGCCAACATAATTCAAACATGACACAGTAAAAATCACATTTGAAATAGACAAATTGCAACTGTCTGCCGAGATCAGTAAATTTAGCATCAATAAATAACAAATAGTCCTTAGTATCATCGGCAATAAAGACAGTAGTTCACAGGACAAATAATAAGTAGTGAAATATTATACGATTCACATTAAGTTATTCTACGTTATAGTATTCAATGTAAGGTTATAAAACCTTGCATTAATCTCAAATGAGTTAACGTTTGCATCGGTATGCTTAAAAAAAAATATATATATCACTACCGACATCAATTTGGCAGTCATGTTGTTTGTGTATGGCGTGATTTCATTATGAGTGAGAGTGCGTTGTGACAAATTTAATGCGCATATTTTTGTGTTAAAAATAATGCAGTGAATTAAAAACCATGTGTGTAATTGTCAGTGACTTGATATTCTGCTCATAGCAAATGGAGTGAATGGAATGATTTTCAGAGGTGAACTGGAAAACTGTTCAGTCCTGAACATAACAGCAAAACTGCTTATAAAATCAGCAAAATCTGTTTCAAAGTATGTATATTTTATTTAGTATAGCATTTACGTAAAAAGTCATTATGTTTTGTAATTTAAATGCGATTAATGGCTTAATTACTTGTTTTGAAATATACCTAGTCTTACAATAACTCATTTTTAACAACAAAATAGAGCATTCACATATTATGATGGAAATTTTCATGGTTTAGAGATTTTTAAGAGTTCTGGTTTTTTTCTTCGGACAAGTTGTATAATCCGATGTTTTATGTCTTTTTGTAGAGTTTTTCAGGTTTACTATTTTTACATTGGTTTACCTTGCATCAGTTTAAGAATAGTGTCTTTGTATTGTTTTTGGGTTAGTTGGTTTTTGGGTAATTGTTATTGGTTTTTTTTTTTTTTTTTAATTTAACTTGTTTGTTTAATTAGACCCTTATCGTAAGGTGACATTATTCCATTTTGGAATTGAGATGAACCCAGAGCCTGGCCGTGTTGTTCTTGCCGGTTCTCGGCGGAGCTGCCTGGTTACAGTAGTATATGCCTCGTAGCGTGGGAGGTCTGTCGGGACGGTATCTGTCACAGCTTGATACCGGACGTGCCTGGGCTGGAGTTCTCTGCAGCAGCTAGCCTTGCTTCTGCTTACTGCGTAGCATGCTACCAGTAGGAGGGGGAGGGTTGCTGCGCTGTAGTTTTCTGACAGTGGGATGTGCTGATACACGGGGAGAGAGTGTCGCGCAACAGCGGTGTCGTGATCGCTCGGTACACGCTGATTGGTGGTGGTGGTCATGTGGTCACGGGGAGCGGCTTGAGGCGCGTGGTGCCATCCTGGTTGTCAGAGCTTTTTGTCCTGGGTCGTCAGTGCGGTAGCATGTGGGTTGGTTGGAGAATTTTGTTCTAAACCGTCAGCATGATGAGCACGCTGTGAGCAGACGGAAGTCAGTTAATTTTGTTGTTATCAGACAGGTTTGAGATTGTTGTTTACGAGATAAGTTTTATGATTTCTTGTTTGGAAACATCATACAGTTCGTAGTTGGACACGAAGCGTTAGTTTTGAATTTTCTTGTCATGTGACTTTTCCATTTTGAGTTCTTACGAGTCAGACGTCTAGAATTGTAACGTAACAATATTGGCAATATTTGTTTATTAAAAATGTGTTGTGCGACTGAAGAACCGAATCAGGTTAACGTTTATTCATTTCAACTCTAGCTCTCCCTACTTTTTTGTCATAAAATTTCTACGCATTTTGAGTTTGAAGATGTCAGCAAATGGTCAGTAAAGTTCAAGTCTGGTGAGTTATAAGTACCGTACCCAGTGCGGATAATTAGAGTGCCATTTTTATTTTTTACACTACTGTATATTCCTAAAAAGTTTCGGTTCCCCTTGTATCGCTATAGCGAGTATGAGTAGTTTTACCTAGGTTAATTGGATTGACGCACGTAAAAGAGAGTATCCCAGTATTTGATACTTAATCAAGGTAAGTAACCCCTAAGCATAGCACTCTGGTCCTGCCATGCATGTGTTAAGAGAAGGTTTGTTAGTAGATAATGGCCAGGTGGTGAAGAAGACCTCTTATTGAGAAGTTTACATGTCATCGTTCATCAGTCACATTTCATTACATCTTTCCATAGATTTTATCATCACACTCATTCCCTCCACTGCTATTATATCCTGTAATAAGTTGGTGAAGTCACCGAGCACAAGTATACGTTCAAGTATCAAATTCCCCCATTTCTCCCCATTATTATAGGGTTCTTTTATTTTTCATTGTAATAATGTATTGATTTTGTTTTCAGAAAAGTGTTTAAATATTACGCCTCTTTGTTTCGCAAATTAAAGACATTATAACAACTGATAGTTATAATATATATTCCTGAAATATGTAGTTTATAACCAAAAAGTTATCATAAGCCCACCTTAGTTACTGGATTATAATAATTCGAACTAAAAACATTCTTAAATTAAACAAAAAAAATAGATACATAAATATAATTTTGTATTTAAAAGAATTACTAACCAATTTGGAGATACTGTATGTTTTACATTAAGTGCCTAAGTTTGAGAGATGTTTTTTAAGAGGGGACAGGCAATAATTATAAATACCTAATTAAAACACTACCTATTTACATCAGTGTAATCTTTATAATAAACATTTAAGTTACCTAAATTTTGGTGATAGGCCTACAGTACTGTTGTTATTCATTTTTTTGTGTGTTGCTGTGTCTGTGGTTTTTTTAAGGTACACTTACATTGACTAATTAAATTGTGATAGCTATATTGGAAATAACTAAGCCTGTTAAGATGATATTTGCTTTCTTTACGTCACTTTTGGTACTTATGGCTGTTGTTTGGTTGAAACCTTGTATGTACATAATAAACAGGTTCCCAGCAGAAAAATTCATAAGAAACACACCGTGAAAGATAGGTTAGGAAACTACAGTGTTAATTAATATGTGGTGCTTCAAATTATCACACCTCTAGTACAAGTGTCAGGTGATTGGCGCCCCAGTGATCGAGAATGACGGAAGCACTAATAGTGTTATCTGAAATATTGCTTTGTAAATTACATCAGTTAATTAGAAATAGTGTTAGTTTGTTTTAACTCTTATCTTATTGCATTTTATGTTAAGACATGTTAATTTCAGAGTGTGTAAGTGAACAAAAATATGTGCAATGTCAGATATTGGAATAATGCTTCTGGAAATAATTAGAACAGAATGGATAATGGTGGTGTACTGTAAGTTGACAAGGTCAAATTAAACTGTGTATTGCTTTCTCTTAATGGAATGTTATCTAGATATTATTAAAGCGAAGGTGGTTTCATGTAGTATCAGTCTATTCGTGATGCCGACGTAAACAGGCAATGAAACAATTACATAAATCGCCTAAAAATAATACTCATACTTCTTTTTAGTAGAATCAAACAGTCACTCTGTTTTACTGTCCAATACTTTTGTACTGTAGCAAACAGGCACAGTAAACAAATTCTCTATTTTTCTAATAATTTGTTGGCATTGTCTGGTGAATAAGATAGCCCTTCGAAGTTTATTTTTTTAAACTGGTATCGCAACATGAAAAAAAGCAGGATTTAATTTTATGATATGATACCAATTAATTGGTACAGAATAGCAAAATTAAAATGGGTCTGTTCTTTTTTACTTTGATATACCAAAAATTTTAGAATATAGTTCATGAGTTTTATTTTAAGGGCACGGTCTACCGCAATTTTCATCACGATTTTTAAAATTTTTTATTTGTAACATATATTTTTTTTCTTATTTTAGGCACAAAATGTGCCTAAATTTGGCTCTTGTGAATTTTTTTTATCTCTCATAATTTTCGCGTAATGGCTTGTTGAAGTCATATTTTTGCATGTTTCCGTTTTAACGACTACACTAAAACCAACAGATATTTCAAACTCAAAAAAATCACAGTGGATAAAGACATTGCAGGCTACAACGACATGCTCATGAAATTTAGGAATAAAAATTATTTGAATTTTAAAAAATTGCTGAAACTGAAAATAAAAATTTAAGAAGTTCAATAGTTTTTTAAAAAATAAAAATAATGTTTATTCTTTATTTTTATGAGCATGTCATTGTTGCCTGCAATGTCTTTATCTACTGTGTTTTTTTGAGTTTGGTATATCAGTTGGTTTTAGTGTAGTTGTTAAAATGGAAACATGCAAAATATGACTTTAACAAGCCATTACACGAAAACTATGAGAGATAAAAAAAATCTGGTACAAATACAAAATAAAATGATGATGATGAAAATTGCTGTAGACTGTGCCCTTAATATTCTATACCAGTACAATATTGGTATTGAATAGTAAAATAAAATCTGTTCATGTTGCTATGTGTAGAAAACAGTAGCAGTACAGCTTTCATACAAAAATTTGGAGAAACATAATTTTTAATAGTGTACTGAATAAATTAACATGTAAATTTTAACTAATGCTAAAATATAATTTCACAAGAATTATTTTACAGTGATGAGCAAAGGAGTAAGTCAATTAATGTCTCAGCAGTTTTATCATTTCTATTCAACCAAAAATGTATCAGAGTTTGAGGAATAAACATGTATTTAATTTATTGCAAATAATAAGTTAAATGTTGATATAGTGGAAACATAGAAAGTTTACATTTCGCTAAAACAAATTTAAGTCACATGGTTTTCGACATGTTTTGACGATCAGGTGGTTAGCAAATGGCAATGGAAGGATACATTGTTTGCTTGCACAGAACTACTTTCACACATCTGTCAAAAAATTGAAACTTTTCATGAGACAACCTATAACAGTAGCGCTAAATTTCAGAAAGTTTATTCTATAAATTAACTGAATCTCATTAATACATGTGTGTTTTTTACATTTGCTTTAAACTAAGTTCAAGTGCACATGTAATGAGTTCATGTGTACTATGTACATGCACAGACTCTCACAGAGCCAAATGTAGAACCCTTTTTTTACACCCTCCATTTTTACACTTTTCCACATTTTACACCTAATTTTTGTGGTCCCATTTGCTGCTTTTATATGAAATATTTCTTCTTTTTACACTTTCCTGCATTAAAAACAATTTTCCCAGGTCTCTTGAGAAGTGTAAATGTTTATACAGTATGTGAGCATGTTTGAAACCAAGCTTTGAAAAATGTCTCAGCCTGTTACTGCACATAAACAAACAAAAACAATGGTTGCCGTACTCCACGTATGGTTGGAAGTTAATTACCAAGAATAGTTCCTCACATTACCTTATTTAAAAAAAGATCCTGAATCATAATTAACTGAAACAGACTAATTGTATTTTATATAATTTATGAACTGTTTTAACAACCTACTTAGGCTCCTACCTACCATACATATTAACAAACCACGCACAAACATAAAGTAACGAGTCAAATTGTTAAGATGCTTGCAGTTGTCAGCTCACTGCTCTGCTTGCAATTAGCACCCAATTAATAATTTCAATGAATGATGGCAAGAGTTAGTTCATAATTTCACCTAACAGATAGTAAGTTAGTATCGTGACTAAGCATTGTATGTACATAGACATTATGATAAATGGCAAAGTTCCTATTTTTTAATCAAAATTTTATTTAAGAGTGTTCAAGTGGTAAAAATTCATAATTTTATATTTGCTTGGCATAGTGTTAGTTTTATAGACGTTACTTGTGACTACATTTTACACTTGTAGAAATTTTTTAGCTCTCATAGTTTTCCCATAGCGACATGTAAAAGTCACAATTTGCAACTTACAGGAACATAGATACAACGAAAACCAAGTGGCTTGCTCGAATAAAATAATTTACACTGAAATTAGATATAATGGGCACTGTGCTAAAAGATTTAAAAACACAGAATGGAATTCCTTTGTACTATTTAAAAAAATCCTAAAATGACGAAAATTTACCTCATTTATGGCAATTTTTAAAAAAGACAAAATGACTTTGTTGAGTGTTTTTAAATCTTTTAGCACAGTGCCCATTACATCTAATTT
>PNEQ01030108.1:22136-72101 GCA_003012365.1 Medauroidea extradentata | reverse complement strand
CAACGTGCCGCCATGGGAAAACTATGAGAGCTAAAATACTTCTACAATTGGAAAATATAGTCACAAGTAACGTCTATAAAACGAACACAATGTCAGGCAAATATAAAATTATGAATATTTGCCACGTGAACGCCCTTAAAAGTATGTTTAGTTTAATGAACAACAGTACCATACTTACTTTCTCAGTGTTTGTATAGCTCCTGGAAAACATTAATAAAAGGAGCAATCTTTTTTGCAGGGTAAAAACGTGAACTACCATGTTTATGGCCCTGTGACATCGCAATGCTGTACATTTTATTTTTTTGTAACAAACAAACTCAAGCAACATACGTTCAGATCATGAAATTGTGTTTAATAACTTAGTTTATGCGATAAAAACCAGTATGGCTGGAACTCCAACAATTATAAATGTTTATAGTAGTTCTTTTGCACAGTAATCAAATGCAATTTAGTCCTAATGAAATCTTAACTACAGCGCCGTCTGAAAAATCAAGGAGGACTGCATGATTTAAGTTACAAGAAGAGACATAACAGTCTGCTATTAATGACAAAAATACAGTTCATGAATAAAATTATTATTTTTATGTATTGTGTACAATATGACATGGTTAGCATAAAAAAAATTAGATATTTTAAGTTAAAAGTTGCAGTCAATAGCTTGCAGTCTGCGACAAAACCTCGGCAGCTGTACTGTTTTTGGCTGTTCCATTGACTGTGGCAATATTATTAGCCAATAGGAGAGTTTAAGGCACCCATGATTGACCGATAATTCGAGGGGTGGGCGAGGTCTTGTGATTTTGCCCAGAGATGGCAGAACAGATCTATCCCTGCCATTCGTGAGAAACATAAAAATAATTTTTTTAAAAAATTTACTTTTGCTGTAAAAGTTGATCAGTTATATTATTTTTCCGACTCGTGCAATCAGGATGTTTAATCACCAGTCTGTGCCAGGTTTAGTTAAAAGCATTCCAGCTATTACCTCTAATAGGTTCACTTTTTGTACGCACGTGAACTTCATTCGGCTGACTTTTCAAACCTAAACTTATTATTCTAGACAGCATATGAAACATTAAAATGTATTCTAGTACATTACTATTACTTTAGAATTTAAATTAAATAAACATAACCTCAAACCTATAATTAAAACATCGTAAAAGTGAGAGAGCTACTAATACCTGGCTGTCTTCACTCCTTTAAAATCAATACTAGTGAAATCTTCACTGTTAAGGGCGCTGTCTACCTGGAAGCCACAGCAGGAGCAAGCATAGGGTTTTACAGGTTAAATGGTTTTCCACCTGGCTCAGTAACGGTTGAAGTTACATGTACGCCACCAGTGACTGTTTTGTTCGTCTCGGTGCTGCGTATATTGCTGTATATCTGAGGGCAGTTTTTTTAATACCCTGAAAATTGTGGGCAAAAAAGCATTTTTACACACAAAAAACACTTGAAAATGGTTATTCATAATTTCTTCTTGCAATTTTATTTACGTAGCAATATTCTCCTTTTTTGGCACAGAAAATGGTTTTCGTCCAGAAGCAATATCACAAAGAGTGACCATTGAAAATAATTTAACATGTAAAACCCTATTATTTCTCCGTCAGGGCTCCAAGGTAGGCAGCACCCTTAACTACCAAATATGCAACCACGCATGCATTAACAATGGGGAATTTCCCGAGCTAGCTATTACGAAATCAGGCTCGCTAAATTTGATCAGTTTTTTCTTCTAAGTCAATGAAAAATTTCAATACACACAATAGTGCCTGGTGGGCGACGGCTAACCAAAACTAGTACGGCTACATCATAAATGTGTTAGCCAATAAAAATGTGTTTAGCCAATAAAACCTTGTTTGAATGTTTATGGCGGCGTTTGAAAATATGGCCGATTTTTAAACCAGAATAGTTTGAAAATTAAAATGCTCACAGAGTTTGCCTGGCCCCATTTAGCGCAAAATAATTTGGAAGAATCATGTAAATATTAAAAACTTTTTCTAGGAAATTTTCCAATTTTGTCACACGTAGAAGTATTAGAATGAAACTTATATTAACACAGTTGCCAAATGATCTAAAGCTATTCTTATTCTGTGAATTTTTGTGTTTTACAAATGCCCAAAATCTGTTTTTTAAATAACTCATTATTAGACAGCTTAAACACCTTCTTTGATTTTGCTCGCGGAAATTAATTTTAACATTTATGTGTTATTTTTCGTCAGGAAATTTTGATTTTTGAATATAATGAGGAGCAAATTGCACACATTTGTTTACATGCCTCATAATTATGATTGTGTGCATTATAAGCGGTAACAAAACAAACTGCATATTTGTACCTATTTCACAATTTTAGAATTTAAGATAAGCACAAACCGTTTTTGGAAAGTAACACTCAATTTTCATATCTTTGGGAATTACCGACATGTATACTTCTAGTTTCCTAAGTGTTTAATTAGTAGCGTATTGTATTTGGAACAAAATGGGACTGAAGGTATGCATACACCAAATTCATAAAATTTTGTTTGTCGAGATATTTTTTCACCAACTTTTAAGAGACATATGCCACATTTTGCCAGTGCTGCAATATATGCCCCCAATTTGTATAGATCAGTATCAGTATAGATAATTTTGACTGGATTTATTTACTTGGACATACTTCATTGCAAAATAAATGACTGTCAAAAGAAACTAAAAATAAAACAAGAAAACATAAATAAGCAGAGTGTGCTATAGTCATCAGGATACATACACAACATGAAATTCCAAAACTGGAATCTGGTCAGATAAAACAAGGAACAAACATCAAAATCTTGTCCAGAAAAAATCTGTTAAGTGCAAAGAAAGGCAAAAACATAAATTTTCCAGGCTGACCAGTACTGTGAACACCAAAACACTCTCCGCACCAAAAATAATTAACACAGTTATTAATGCATCCTCAAAAATTTTGTCAAACTGTGAGGAAAATGTCTTACAAAAAGGTTTTAATTTCTGCATTGCTCCACGACACATTCCAGCACTTGACATAGTTTCATCCATTGAGAGCGCACTATACAAACTCCCTGCTGCTAAACAAGACGAATTTCGCTGGACTGTACGTACAGCTATTAATTCAGCTAGCTCTCTTAAACCTAATATCTCTCCTGATGAACTCAAAGCAATCAAAAATCTCAAATCTGACCCTGACATTGTAATCCTTTCGGTAGATAAGGGCCGTGCTACTGTAGTACTAGATAACTCAGATTATGACAAAAAAATCACAGATCTCATTACCACTGAACAATACACACACCTTGAAAAAGACCCCACTGCCAGCGTAAGTGTACCAAACTTTGAAAAAACATCAAAGTCACTTTCCAGACAAAATAAGATCAGAGCTGACACTACACAGCAGTAGGTCACCCCACATATATGGTCTTCCAAAAATCCATAAACCTGACATGCCTCTGCGCCCGATTATCAGCTGTTGCAATGCTCCATGCCAAAAACTATCAAAATATCTCCTAAAAATTGTTGAATCTCTCATAGGGCAGATGCCAAATTTTGTCAAAGACTCGAAATCATTTTATATCCATAGCCAAAACATTGAAAATAGAAAACACAGACACCCTTGTGAATTTTGACGTCCAAAGTCTTTTTACCAAGGTACCTGTGGCAGAAACTCTCAAGATTGTCAAGAACAAGCTGGAAACTGACCCAAACCTAAAAGACAGAACAACCATACCAATCCCGTCCATCATGGAAATGATAACCCTCTGTGTCACCACAACATATTTCCAGTTTAATGACAGTTTCTACAAACAAACAGACGGCATGGCAATGGGCTCTTCACTTTCATCATTCATGGCGAACATATTCATGGAGAACTTTGAGGAGGAAGCACTTAGCCAAAGCAATTGTCCACCTAAAATCTGGCTTCGTAATGTAGACGACACTTTTACTATCTGGCAACACGGACCTGAAACCCTGGAGGAATTTGTGAACTTTCTAAACTCATTGAGGCCGTCAATAAAGTTCACCTATGAGAAAGAAACCAATGGCAGCAATCCTTTTCAGGACGTACTAGTCACCAGGGAAAACAGCAGTCTCGAAACCAAAGTACACAGGAAACCTACACATACAGGCCAATACCTACACTTTGCATCCAACCACCCTAAAAGCACAAAAACTGGCATAATTCGCACACTAGCCAACCAAACTGATATTATTTGTTCCAACAAGAAATCTGTAGTGGAAGAACACAACCAAATAAGAAAAGAACTCACAGCCAATGGTTACCCAACAAATACCATCAAACAGCATATGAAACCCAACAGAACACTTAAGCCCACAGAAACAGAAAAACCATTAGGAACCCTAGTTATTCCATATGTTCGAGGCCTTTCTGAAAAAATAAGACGTCTAGGAAACAAACACGGACTTTGAACAGCATTCCGATCTAAAGCAACCATTAAAAGTATGGTTACCAGGGTGAAACCAGCCACAGAAGAACTACAAACACACAACTGTGTATATAAGATACCCTGCGAATGTGGCCATATGTACATTGCTGAAACTGGCAGAGCTCTATCAATCCGAATTAAAGAACATAAAAACAATTGCAAAAAGGCAAAACGCAAAAATCTAGACTGGCCGAACATGCATGGGAAAATAGCCACAAAATCCTTTGGGAAGACTCTAAACCACTTCCACAGGAAACTGACAAAATTAAAAGAATCAGCCTTTATTAATAGCAGTAGCAATATTTTCAGTCCACAGAGCACTGAATTAAAAAAAATGTGGATCCCACTGATTAAAAGAGAAACAAATTTACAGCACAAAATAAAAACAAACACTCAACCCACCACAACCAATCAAGAGTCAATACATGCTGCGCAACCAATCAGGAGACAGCTTGTCCCCCATTGGCTGAGCACGATAAGGGGCTTTACCCTATATAAACACATGTTTTTTCCAGTCTCCTCATCAGTCCCACTCGTGTTCCTGAACCCTGTGTGTCTACCTGATGACGGGAACAGATTCCAGTTCCCGAAACGTCGTTAATACTGACTGTTTAAAAACTACTGTGTTTTGTTTTGTCTCATCTTTTGTGTCGTTTGCTGTTTTTTCTGTTTGTGTCCGACATCTTTGTGTTATTTTTAGTCTCATCGTTGTGTTGTTTGCTGTATATCTGTTTGTGTTTTTGTCTCGTCTCATCGTTGTGTCGCATGTCAACTTAGCTCTTTTTTTATATTTTAGTTTTTTCTTTTATTTTCTGTTTTTTCCTTGTTTTATCTGACCAGATTCCAATTTTGGAATTTCATGTTGTGTATGTATCCTGATGACTAAACCATACTCTGCTTATTTATGTTTTCTTGTCTTATTTTTAGTTTCTTTTGACAGTAATTTATTTCGCAATGGAGTATGTCCAAGTAAATAAATCCAGTCATGCACTCCCATTGCACAGTTCTTTCAAAGATCAAGATAATTTTCTTGTGAAATTGTTGACATGTTATCTACAAACGTGTAATTTAATTATCTAGAGGTCTCTGAAGAGAACATTAAAGAGTAGTAAATTAAATTAAAGGGCTGATTTACAGAAACCTACCTTATGTTATAGTTACTTAGCAAGTATTTATAATAACGTACAGTTAATGATAAATGTTATTCAGCCCTTGTGTACGTGACAATGTTTGTATTTACGTGTAATGAAAAGATATAAACTTGGTGAAAATTAAAATTAAGCTGGGCATTCATAAATATTCACTTTAATCTAAAATAACAACTATAAATTTTAGGATATTAGAAAGAGATAATTATACAAGCAAAGGAATTTGCACACATTTTGATCAAAGCCTCCTGAATAACATACTAACCTAGTGCTATGGTGGCTCTCTCAGAAAATGCCAGTCAAAAAGTGAAGTGGTTTTTTTATGTATCAGAAACTGTATACTTTATTGAAAAATTATTGACACAAAAATTTTCAACGCAAAATTACCTTAAAAAAGAATACTACGTGTTTCGTAGAAAATTGTGATTTTAGAATTCCTAAAACAATGTATGCAAAATATGCTAGCTGGGGATTTTGCCAATATTGTATGTATCTAAAAATTCATAAATGAGTGCTCTGACAAAAATGTCATAAGGGATTTAGTTTTATGCCATTATATGTATTTAGAGCAATTTTTTTTTAAATGCATTGTCAATATGATGTAATTCTCGAATGATAGAAAGTTACTTGCAGGAATTTCTTTGTAGTGATATATTCTCGTAAGAAATTTGAAATTAAATAATTTTAAAAGCAAAAAGCCTTCTGAATAACATATTAAAAGTCCCCAAATATGAACCTTGTGCCTGGTCTGTCATACTTAAAAATTGGAGGCCTAAAACCAGATTTTATTGGCTATATTTTGAAATACAAAAACAACTAAATACGAAAGATATTTGAAAACGGTTCATATGATTTTTTTTCTACAATAATCCCTATTTTGCAAAATGTGTTCGAAATCTTTCTAAAGTATGCTGGCACCGTGCATGGGTGAAGAAACTTATTGTATTTTACAGCATAAATGCATGTACCATTTTTAAAAACAAGTTGTGTTTCCACAGCATTCAATTTAGAGCACACTTTGGTATTTGCATTATCAATACTGTATCGTGATAGAAATCCCGTGAAAAAACATTACCAAGGTGACAATGCATTAAAAATTATGAAAATCATTTTACCTCAATTTATTGAACTTCTTCAGTGGGGGACACGACAAGTATCTGAGCATTTAAGTCAAATTTTAGGACGTTCACAGTTTCTTGAACAGATTGAATTACATCCACAGCCTTAAGGCAGTTCATAAAGAAATAATTATTATCACATACCTATTAATCGTTATAACTACTCCCAATAAATTGTGAGATTTCGTCTGGAGGAGGAGAGACTGTCTGAAGATAAGAACGTGGTTGGAGTAATGTTGATGGTAATGAAATCAATAATGGAAAAATGTACATAAACTGGAATATCTGATTTAATTTGTCATTAAGATTTGTTAAAATTACATTTAAAGTGGGCGGAATATTATGAAACAAAATAATATAAACGTTTGGCCGTGATGTCAAATTAAGGTATGATCTCTCATTTCCACTACTTTTGTGACACTCAATTTTTAAGCCAAAAAGAGAGCAGATACATTTATCTTCCAGTAATGTTAAAATTTCTTTTGTGATGATCATATTGTTCTTTCAAGACAAAAACATAAAGTTGAAGTTGATTATATAGATCAGATGGCCCTGCTTACCAGTCGCCTCTACAAGAGGAAGATAGGATACTGTCATGCCTGCTTGAGGCATTGTACTGTGTAATATATTCTAAATAAATAAAAATGTTATACTACAAGCATATATTCAAATTTAGTGAGAACAGCAGGTGCTTATTTTCTGCAATCAAAGAAATTGAGTGACATACAATTTTTCTTAAGCTGTTAAATTGTGTTCAACTATTCTTACAATTTTGAATAATGTTAAAAATATTATTATTTTTATAATTAAAACATGAACATCTTCAATCTGTAAGAAAAATCCTGTTTGAAGTGTTTCTTACAAATGAAAACTTAAGGCTACGCTAGGTAGTTTTTTTTTAGATTAATGCAAAAAACTCAAAACATTTTTAAAGGTATGTTTTGGAAAAATTCAAGTCTAAGAGCAGCCATACAATGTACAATTCTATGTAGGAGTTTTGCACCGTTCGTTCGCAAGCAAATTATTTTTCTTTATTTTGGCTTATTTTCATAACAAAATTGTTGAACTTTGGGTGCAAAAATCGGAAAAACTTTATGAGGTTTATTGATAACAAAATAATTACGTCCGAATTACTATATAGTTGTGAAAATTCTATGTAGGGATTCTTTGATAGAAAATTATGTCGTTTTAAAAAAATATTTTCATAAGTACTGTAAAACTACCTGGCATGACCTTAAGGTTATACAGCACAGCATTATGGCACTGACAACTTTCTCAGACTGCCATAATTGTTTTCTTCTGCACACTGCTGGCTTCACTAAATACTACATATAAGCACTATGAAATACAGCAGTTGCTACACCTCAGGGTGCGAACCAAGCCAATGTTTATTGTACTACAGTCCAAGCAGCTTACAGCTAGAAGTTGTTAAAAAGGAAAGTAGAAGTAATTAATCTGTTAAGTTCCCACATCCACGCAAAAGCTTACCTGAGATGCAGTATGGCATGCATTATGAATGTCGAAGTATTTACCAACATCCAAACCCCTGGCCTGTAAACATAACACAACTTCATGCAGTGGTCATTTTACAGATCATCCACACAGAATGTAACATTTGATTTTTCACAACTCTTTTCATTCTTAGACTTAACTACAAATGTAAGATAACTTCAGCAGGACTTTACAGCATAGTTTGTGCGCTTAGTGAGCGCACCTGCCAGGACAGTGGACAGAACACAGTTTGTAAAATATGGCAATCGGAGCACTATGTATGTTCTAAATGTAGTATTTACAGTATTAAATTAAATTTTGACACGTAGCTAAGAGGAAGGGATAGTTTTATCATAGACATAAAGTGCTCTTATGGTGGGGTTCAACGCAAAAAAGTTTATTCCCAGTGAAGACTATTGGGAATCTTATCTAGAAAGACTGGAACAGCTATTAATTGTGAATGCTGTTGGGACTGTAGATAGTGAGAAAGCAAAACTTCAGGCTACATTAATTTCTGCGATTGTAAGACGAGACATACAAAGTGTTAGACTGTTTGTCGGCCCCAAAGAATCCTCAAGAACGAAGCTACCCAGAATTGGTGGAAATTTTATAGCAGTATTTTGTGCTTAAATTTTTAGTCATTATGGAATGCCATTGTTTCTCTAAACGAGATCAGCACAGTGACAAATTTCTGTGTTACGTAGAGAAGACTCACTCATTTTTACAATTTTGGATTTGTACTTGGAAGATGAGAACATAACCTTTGAAAAGGTGGTAAATTTGGCAATGATTCACGAAGCAGCAGCTGAACATGTTGACAACAAGGTCTCAAGCGCAGCAGCTGAAAAAGAAGTACATACAACAGGAAGTTCACGTCAAAATGTGTGGGCAAGGAAATGGTAAAGTACTTGGACAATTTACAAGGGTGGACACAGTTCCCACTGCATGACAATAAATATAAGGGCACTCATCCATCCAAATGCACATTCTGCGATAGAGACGGCCATATGCAATGTGAGTGTCTGTTTAGGACCTAATTGTGTGACAACTGCAATTGTCCAGGACACCTAAAAAAATTTGTCCAAAACCTAGCAGTGTTTAAAAATTATGTTTCAATTGAAAATAGTTAAAAGGTATAAACAGAAAGTGATAGTGAGTTTGCAGCACTTTTTGAAAAACGACAGGCGTCAGGAAAGCATGGGTGTTGCCAGTATCCATTGGGGGTGTAAAGGCTAAGTACCTATATCTGCAAAATCCAAGGTAACCTACAATAACAATTTCTCTAGCTACCCTCTGCAGCCAATGGGCTTACATTTGTAGTCCTACGTAAGTTACCTCATTAATCCACGTGGGGTACAAAAGTGACAAAGTATTTCAGTTGTGTGTCATTCCTAATGGGAGCCCCCTTGCAGTGGAAAGAGAGATTAGTATGAGGCACTGTGCCTACCGAAGCCATGTTTGAATAATGTTACCATTTTTCAGATACCAATTCTAAAAGAACCTCTATCTACTGACATTAAAGCTTTGAGAAGTTTACTCCCCATTTTGATGGGAGATTATAAAAATTTTCAAGGCCAAAGTTACATAACATTTGGAAGAAAAAGAGGTTGTTCCAAAACTCTTCTCTCCTCGAACACTTGCATTTGCACTTACAAGCAAAGTGGATGAAGAAGTAACTCAGGGTCTTGTACTTGGTAAATTTCAGTGACTGGGCTGCCCAATAGTGCCAGTAGCTAAAACTGATGCTAGTGGGTGGATATGCAAAGATTTTAAAGTTACTATAAATCCATACCTAGCAGTCCCTTAATATCCCCTATTACATGTTGACGATTTGATGTTTTCCAAGTTGAAATAAGGTATTGAGTTTTTCAAAACCGACTTGACTTGGCTTCGGAAAAACTCTGTACTATTAATAACCACAGGGGCCTTTTCCAGGACACTAAAACTCCCATACAAGGTAACATTGTTTCCAGCCACTTTTCAGCGTACAATGAATCATATACTACAGGGCCTGTAGGGAGTGGTGTGCATCCAGGATGATGTCCTTGTAACTTGTGATTGGTACATTCAAGGAGCACCATGTGAACAATATGAATGAGACATTGGAACAATTGTGAGATTGTGTTTTTAAGGTTAGTAGGAAAAATGCAAGTTTTGTCAGAAATGTATTTTCAGGAAATTCAAATGAATATAACAGTTTGCATGGACTAAGTGCAAGCTATAGTCAATGCCCCCGTGCCTTTATGATATTCACAGTTGAAAGCCTGGCTAGGATTTCTAAATTGTTATGTGAAATGTTTTTGGGGAGTCAAGAAATTTTTTCAGTATCCTCATATATGGGTTTTTTGTTCGTCACAGTTAATCAGGCAGTGTTCACATCCTCGCTGATTATGTTGGCATTATTCAGTTGGCTGCTAATTGTTTGTAACACTGGCCAGTTCTGTTACAAGGTTTTGATTACACAGTTCAGTATGTTAAAGGAATAAGCAATGGCAATGCTGATTGTCTTTCTCACCGACATCTTCCAGCAGTGGAACAGACTGAACAGTTTTCATTTTTACATGTTGGGGAAGCAGAATTTCTATCAGTTACTCCTAGAGACATTCAAAGTGCTACAGAATGAGATGTTCTTCTCAGTAAATTTACTAGGTGTGTTCGGGATGTCTGGCCTACAGAAGTTAACAAAGCACACAAGCATGGCTATTCAAAAAGTAAGGAGCTTACTCTGGGGCAGGGCTGCTTGTTGTGGGGGCACCACACTGTTATTTATACCAACTGCTTTACAAGACTTTTTTTGAAGGAGCTCCACACCTGTTATTTTGGGATTGCTAAAATGAAGGCCTTAGCAAACTCATGTTTGGTGGCCAAAGATTGACACAGATTTATAAAAGGTAGTCCTGTACTGCAATAAATGGTTGCATGTAAAGTCAATGCCAAAGAAATCAATTTTATTGCCTTGGACATTGCCCCTCAGACAATGGCAGCAACATGAAATGTTGCATGCCCATTTCATGGGAAATGCTTTTGGTGTCGGTGAACAATTTCTCCACGTGGTTAGAAGTTTGTGAACTGCCAAACATCACACCTGAAGCATTTCTGGATAAATTAAGAGTTTGATTCGTCACCTCCGGCATTTCCAGAACATTTAGTTTCCGACAATGGGAAACAATTCTCTTTAAAGGTTTTCTGAACTTTCGCAAACAAAATGGCATTCTGCATACATTTTCACCCCCCACCCTTCCATACCTTTACAAATATGTTTGCAGAAAACATGATAAAAACATTTACGTCTAAGATTAAAGCCTTTCTTCAGTCCCATGTGCCATTTAAACTCGCTTGGCCCAGATTGCTGGCGGCTTATTATATTATGCCCCATGCTGTTAAAGGCGAAACCCCAAGTGATCTTATGTTTGGTACGAAAATTCGAAATAGGTTGTCTTTACTTACCCTTTGTGTGTCACAGCATGTGGAAGCATGCCAATTTGATCAGTTGCACCTCGGTCTTTCTGTCACACTGCGTCATTCGATGTTAGAAACTACGTTTAGTATAGAGATTATATTCGGCAGGGAAGGAATGGGAAGAGGGTGTTGTGACAGAAAAATTGGAGATTTTGACTACCAAAGTAAAAGGGCATGTAGTGTGGTACACCGCCACGTTGACATAACGCGGTTTTCTGCACAGCCCAAGTCACAGTCTCCTTCCATACACCAGGAACTAAACACAAATGAACTTTGTGGACGAAGCAAAAAACAGTGCAATGAAAGATGGCATTGAACAAAACAAGAATCCAATACAGAAACAATAACGACAGTAACATTGACTATGATGTGGTAACTATGAAAACAAATGGATTTGATAGTTGGGTTGGGTTTCAAATGATTGTGTCAGAAAATTAAGTGCTCACTCTGAATCTGTGTCGCGTTGCTCTAGACGAGTTAATGTATGGTATCAGCCGCCATATTGGATTATTTTTTCTCACACGTTTTAAAATTATGATAAGAAAAGTTTGAAAATTGTGATTATAGTGTAAATTCAGTTTATCTTCCACTACAGTATAAGAATAGTATTTGAAATTTTAACATATATTTAAGCCACGCTCAAACCATTTTTTAATATATTCTTAGTTTGCTTGACTGATTGCAACCTAAATATACGTTAAAAGTGTGCACTGTCCTTGCAGGTGTGTCACACTAAGCACACGAAACATACAGAGTTTGTACTGTTTAATTTTTCACAACTCTTTTATTTGTTAGACTTAAATATAAATATTAGATAACTTTAACAGAACTTTGTGGTTATTTGGTGCTCTTAGCAAGGCACACCTGCAAGGACAGTGAACAGAACACAGTGTGTAAAAGATGGCCATTGGAGTAGAGTATTTGTACACGTATGTGTTCTAAATGTAATATTTACAGTAGTAAATAAAACTTTGCACAGACACAACAAATTGATTCTCTCAAAATGAACTGTACATAACAATAATTTAAATTGCAGTTACAGTCTAAGTGTCAAGTAAAATAAATATATACAAACTGAAAGTTCAAAATATTAAAGCAAATATTGTATAGCAACAATATAGGAAAGCCATAAGAAAAATGTGAGACATGTAACTGAGGATAGCTCTCACCGCTAGGAACTCTAATCCTTGAGCGAATAATCATTGCTGGTGATCAGCTATAGATTTGAATATAACTTAAATATAAATTAAAATATACAACAATTTTGAAATATAATACACTTGATCTTTTCAGTGAGTAATTTGATAATTTAAGATTGAAACTGTTAACAGTTTGTATTATTTTTTTTCTTACATTAATTATAAATTTGATCAAATCCCTGGTGCACAAATTAGGCTAATTAAATTTATATTTTTTTAGAAATAACATTTGTGTGTGTATATATGTATGTATACACACACACATACACACACACACATATATATATATATATATATATATATATATATATATATATATATATATATATATATATATATATATATATATATATATATATATGTACACATCATAGCAATAACCACAAAAAATATGCTTTAGTTAAGTATAACATGGTCTCGCATTAGAAAAATTAGAGAAAGTTAGTTGGCGTCTACATTTTTAACTGCTCATTACAAGTACAGTTTTGAATTTTGCTAATACTAACATCAGCTCATAACACCACTAGTAACATGTCATGCACTTTAACAATGGTAAATTGTTGTAGTTTCCCATATTGTCCACTTATGATACTTAATAAAATAAGAGTTTGTGATTTTGAAAATGTGCAATAACCATTTTTTTTTTTTTTTTTACAAATCCCAGAGTTAAAGCATTTCAAAAAGTTAAAATAGAACAAAAAAAGCATCACAAAGCAGAAGATTTGTTACACAGATTCTACACAAAGCAACAAGCAGTGTAGAGTTATAAAAGTAATTACAATCAAACATAAAAAAAAGTTGAAGTACACACAATTTCAGTGAAATTACTGTACTCAGATTGCAAACAACTGGCATGTAGAATACTATTACATTTTTGTAGACAGCAAGATAATTGCTGAACATACAATCAACATTCAAAGATAAATATTAGCAGCAAGTACAAAGTGGTTTTACATCACTAAAGTCACGCACACACGCACGTTCACGTGCGAACATGCATGCACACACACACACACACAGTCAAACCTCTTTAAATAATACAAACCTGAAGGGACCGAAATTTGTGCAGTATGCAACAATGAGGTTTGTATTAACAGGTGTTTACAAAAATACAACAAATTCTGAAAATAATTTTTCAGGCTGTTTGGCCCCAAAATACAAACATTATCATCACCATAATGGCTACCTTTAACAAATTAACATGGTATTATTTTTGTTATATGCATAAAGAAAAATTTTATGGAGCATTAAAGGTAACATTCAATTTCTCATCTCATTCCAAGGGGAAAGAAAACCACTTTGTATTAACGTGAACTTAATATTAACAAGGTTTGTATTAAAGAGTTTCCACTGATATATATATATTTAACTGAAAATAATTTTGCCCAAGACAATTTAAAGTCAGCACCAACTGCTCCCTAAGTATGCAGGGCATCTAGTGTTGCCAATACAGGCAGGCATCAAAAGCCTGTTCAAAAGCTGAATCCATTGAGTGATGTTAAAAACCAAAAATTAAACAAAAACTTATTTTCATGGAAATTTTTCCTAAGTTTAAGATCCCACATATCCCGTTTTAAATCATGTGGATTCTATTACTATAGGCTACATCACAATTTTCACCATTAAACTTCTAAACCATAAACTTCTGAGTTGACAAAACAAACCCCACTGATTAATGTCAAGTAGTTCAAATTTATAGCCTTTATTGGAATTTAAAATGTGCAGTAGCTGAATATTTACAAGATTACGTTTTGTGCTTAGTTTCTTTCAACAGAATGTGTTTTTATTTTTAAATCTCATTTTTATTTCCTAATTCTCTATGAAATACCTGCATTAGATAAAATGGTAACTTTCTTTCTATATTGAATTTGAGTACACATTGTAATTTGCAGAAAAATTATTGGTCAGTTATACTCAGTGGCGGCTGGTCAATGTTTTGAGCTCAGTGCTCTGAATAAAATGTTCTTCACCCCCTCCCCTTCTAAATCGCTATACTTTCTTCCCTACTAACTATCATAATTTTAACTCAAAGGTATAGAACTCTTGTTTAGATGTATTGAGAAATTGCACTGCGTTTCATGGAAAGCAGTAACGTAGCCAATAAAGTGTGTTGTAACATACTTTCAACTTAAAGAATTAAATTTAGTTTTGTATTAATTGTAATGTATAATTACTCTTGTCTTCTTTGAAAAGATAATATTTAACAATATTCTCAGAGTACGTCTGATCAGCAGCTATTATAATATGTCAAACACGTTCACCAGCCATGATACACACACACACATTTTTGTACATCTGTTGCATGGCATAGTCTGCGCCTTCACGTACGTATGCAACTAACCCAACAGTACAAAACTGGTTTAACTTGTAAAAGGAAAAAAAATGTCTACAGACAGTTTGTGATAATGTGAGTAGTCTACTTAAAACAAAATCCCTGTTTAATTTATATTTTCAGCCAGTTTGTATCTTTCCACTGCATATTAAATAAATGATTACCACGTGTTTTTATTTAAGTTATATTTAACATGTAAAATCTTCTGTTAATCCCCTTTAACAAATGTTACATGCTTAACAGAGATTGGTGAAACCGGACCATGGACTTTTTTTGTGGCTACATTACACTGCTCCGAAAAATTTTATCTACAATGTCTAGGTACTCATTAAATACACAAGCAATGAATACCACTAACGGCAAGTTAGTATAAATACCTGTGAAGTAACTTCTATAGCCTACAATCTCAGTTTATGTACATTTGTTCTTACTGCATTCCCTCTGTTTCTCCTTACGATTAATGTGAACCCGATTCGTAGATAAAATGCCAATAATTTTGCATGTGAGACGACTTAAGGCTATTTTAAGAGTTCAACTTGTCTAAATGCAGATGCAATTTTGTAACACATGCGAAGTAGGCCTACTCATATCTTTAGCCCCGCTTCGGCATAGCATTTCAATATGATTAAATAAATATTCCGAAAACTATAAGTTAATAACTCCTTCAATTATGAAAACTAGACGTTTCATGTGCTTGTCCAGTCTAAAATCAACACACAACACTGCGCAGCTCGTTTTATGATCAGCTGGCCTTAGGCCAGCAGTTCGTACTATGTCACATTAGGAAAACAAACCTGCCACTAATAAACTACGGACACAAACCTTAAAATATGTTTCCACTTACGATCAAGCAACACAGAATTTGCACAAAATGAATCAATATTGTAAAATTCGAGTTACCAAATTATCGCATCATAAAGCGTTGGTAATGTATCCATTGCGTCAAAGACAAATAACATAGATTCTGAGGCAGTTCATCATTTATGCACAGTATCATGTCACTCACACCTGCAACTTACAATAATAATACATAGTAACGTACTATTCATTTAAGTTATTCTAAGTCAGCTACATGTCCATGCGACACTGAAAATTACTTTGTTTACCAGTCTGCAATGTACAAACACGTATGTGATGCGAGAGGCCATCATTGTCAACGCGCTGACGTAACTGTCGCACGCTTGCGCGGTAGGTAGCAGGGCTACTCTGCTCAACGCATGGAGCAGGTGTTGATAAAGGCGAGGTTCCCGCATCTCTCTACGCCTCTGGCCTGAACAGTGGATAAGAAAGGGAAGTGACAGCCGTGCGCTAGTCGGTGGTAGCACCGAGCCAGGTTTACACCACAGGAAAGGGCGGCTTACACAAACGAAATTACTTCAGAAAACTCCGTCCGCCTATAAAACTTAGCGCAAAGCATTCAATCTCTTATTAAGAAATGTTAGAAATATAAATTGTGGCACATTACCTGAACTTTAATAAAATTAAGTACACAATAACTGTGTTAAGTGTTTACTCAGTGCTACAGCACGAGAGCACTGCCTTACGCACCGCCACTGGAGTATGTATGTGGTACAAGAATTTACGGGACAGTAACTAATTGTTAAAAAAATAAAAGTGTAAAATGAGATGATTGTTTCAAATTTTGCTACGAGTTAAATAAATAACACTTAACACTGCTAGCTATGTTTCCTGAATATTTACCGTGAGTTCATGAATAAGCTCCTGAAGATCTCTGGCTGCATGCCTGCTGGACTCGTGCTTCTCTTCAGCTTGCTTAAAGTTCCAAGATCTGCCTTCCTGAAAACTACGCCTTGCTCCAGTGTACTCAGAATGGTGCACAACCAGATTATCAAAACTTGCAGAATGCCTACGACTGTTTGAGCTGGAGTGGTGATGGCACCCACATGATCTGACTACACCCTTTCTTGAACTAATGTGTACTACACTCTCATCGCTGCAGAAACTGAACAGGTTGCTAAAACTTCCACAAGTCTGAACAGTTGTACGGAGCTCTCCCATGTCACAAAGGCTCTGTGGGGCAGACTTAACTCTGCGCACTGTGCACGTTATGGAGCTTCCATTATCACTGGTATATGACTTCAACGAACTAGTACTCAAACAACTTAAATTCCCTTGCTCATCATGCACACACACCACTGGTAAACTGAATCGCTTCATGTACCTGTCATTACCCCATATTCCAAGTTTCGACCATACATCACAATCTTCTGCAGGTACTTGACCTACAGAGAAACTATCACGTAAAGACTTATCGCATGTACCAGGTCTGCAGTCAGTAGCTAAGCTTTCTTTGACCTCTGCAACAGAATCTTCATAATGGTTAGTTAACCTGGTCTCAACAGGTCCTGTGCTTTGTGGCAAAGCATCTTTGTATTCTGCACCAAATTCCCCGACAGATTTTGAAAGATTGCCAGTGTCAGTAGTACTCTGACAACTCTCTAATGTTCCCAGAGTCTGATCAGAGACAAAACTGCTGCAGTTGTTTGGTGAACAGTTGCTCGAGGGGAAGTTCTCCATTCCATCTCCTTCCAGGAAACCACTACTTTCAGAGCGGGCTCTTGTCATATTCAACAGCTCCTTATCTTCATCAAGTGGAAGAATCTAAATTAAAATTAACAAAATTTTGTCAACACAAGACAGTCAGTGGCATGTCAGGCAAAAATGTTTAAAACCAAAGTGATACAGAACACAAGTACATAATACACAGGATGATAAGCTATAAGGAAATATGATAAAACCTCACAGTGAAAGTTATAATGCAATTCACACATACAAAAATATATCTAAAAGTACATACATTTTGCTGAAAAATTAAAATATAAATTAGCTATGACAGATATAGTAGGTTTTGCTACATAAATTAACAATGCACGAACTTCCTGTTTGAAGGCATATGCTTGTAGTAAACACACACAAATTACCTCTCCAGAAAAAATTTTTTCTGCAACAAAGTACTCGGATATCCAACAAGTTCTTAGGAAAACAAATGTGAGACATGATAATGTGTAACTGCAAAATATGTCCTTAAAATTTTGAAAACAATTAAATTAAAAATAATTTCTAACGACTAGTTAAGAGGATTAAAGAAAGACATAACAGGTGAACATTATTAAGAACTATACAATATGTACCAGGGAATGGTCATGCCTACGGAACTAGTAGCCACTGTTTTGGGAGTCACATTATACAATGAACCATCAGTCATTCTATCACAGTGCGGTAAATTCATAATCAAGGCCCAATTTCACATAAATCATATTTCAAGTCCTTGATTAACTGACATAGCAGAACAGTCTGTGCACTCTAGTTTTTCGCAATTGCATTGGTTAACTTATATACAGCTGTGTCTGTGGAAATATGCCACAAATACACTCAGCTTGACTGTCAAACTAATGAGTATATTAAAATGAAAATTGTTTTCACATGGAAATTTGTTTACAATATACAGTATTTTATTCACAAGGACAGACTATAATTTTGTTTGACCCATTTTTAACTGATAGTAGACGATACTGCAGCTGGCTCACTGCTTTGCATGTAATCAGAGTTCTGCAAGTTAACACATGTATAGACAAGTTTTTGGTCAAACATTAACATGTTACAAAACTCACTATTACAGTATGAATATTTTTTTTTCTTTGAGTTTATTAATGATAAAAAGAACCTCAACTGAAATTAGCAACTGCTGCAACCTGAAGGTCACCACATATGGCATCCAAATAAGTGAACATCAATAACGTCTATCTTCACCATGCTAAACCCCGACCACTGCAACGCAGTGCTCCAGTGGCAATATCATTAACTAGCAATCAACAAGCAGGACAAATTTTCAAACAAGTGTCCAGACCAGAGAGTTCATAATAAGAGAGTCATAACTCCGATCTTAACAACAAGAACCTTATTTTTGCCTAAGACGTCCGAAGAAAATTAATCTAAGGCTACACTAGTACCTATGAAATTATTCTTCTGAAAGGAACTATATTGGTTGTTTACCTTTGTGAAATGCTAATTGATGAATAGCGTACAAAAGCTGCAGAACAGCATTTACTGCCAGACATTTTTAAAACTATTTTAATCAGGGGTGTCCATCCCCCCCGGAAAGTATGATGCAACCCCCCCTCTCCCTGCAAATGTTGTAGCAAAGTTCTCATATAAAATTATTTTGCTGACACCTAGTGTTAAAAGCGGGGGATGAAAATGTAATATTTTTAAAGATATCATTTTATTCTGGTGAACAATTTTCACAAAGTTATCTTTATCAAACCCGAAACATTGTACCCTTTCATGTTCTGGCACCACCAATTATTGGGGGCCTGGGAAATGCCGACTGCCAGTTTATAGCCATTAAGGTAAGCACGACTAGCCTAACCACAATTTTTGGTTATCCAACCATCTCGTCCTCTGCTTTACCACAGACAATTGGGGTTCTACTGTGTATTAATATTAAGTATTCCATAGAAGTTAAAAAATATTGTTGAACAAATATTAAAAAAAGTGTTGCACTAGTAAAACTTACCATTTTCTGATTTCAGTTACACTGCAAAGCATGAGTTTTCAATGCCAGCCATTGCTATATGGCATGTAAAAGAGATGTGTAATAATCATATCTTATTTCTTTGAATAACTACCTCCACATTTCTGGTGCTAGCGCACCAAATGTCCAACCGACAGATAAATGCATCGAAACTCACTCTATCGTTTCATGCCCTCGCCCGCCAGTACTACGGGACAGCAAATAACACGAAAAACTATTTTTTCATACTTCTTACACTTTAATAGATTAAATTTCATCAAATATTTTTCTAACTCAACAAATACCAGCTTAGTCTAATTAAATACAAATAATGATTCCCAATCCAGGATTTCGGGTTCGATCCCCGGCGAAGTCATCACAGTTTACATTTTTGTTCTTGTTCCGAACGATAAATTTACGGTCTTAAGAAAGAACAGCTACATGGTACATGATATCTTTAATATGCCTGCAAAAGTTAGAAAAAAAAAAAAAAACGAATAAAAATTTACTGTAAAAATGTAATAAATCAATTATGATTAAATAATTAACAAGTTCACAATACTGACTGATTTGTATAAATTGGATGGGTGTGACTAGTATCTTAAATGTAAACTAATGTAGAAAATGTACAGCAAAAGTTTCATTACAGATTTGCTAGCGTATTCATATAAAATATTTATGATTCTAGTTAAAAATAATAGCACTCAGAATTTCAATGAAAAAAATGAAATGTCTTCTGAACTTTAAGCGATGTGGCAACAATGTGCGCCATAAGCCCTATAATGCAATCTATGAGTGAGATAACTATGGGACGCATTATTTTCGTAACCTTATATTTTTTATGTACGGATTTCAGCTGTGACTGTGAGCCGTTAAATGGCCCAATTTACTCTATCGGGCTGAAGGCCTTAATAAACAAACACTCAGAAGACTTAATCCCACAGATAAGCTCGCACAAACAGGGCAAGGCTCAAGGAAAACTCCTACCTATTCTTAAAGATGTAGGCTGCAAGGTTTGTCAACAACATTCTTGAACAAAGAAAACTCGGGCAAAATCACTAATCACCAACATATTCAGGTACTTTTCAAATTTACAAGACTTTACAATGCAATGCATACATCCAATAGGGCTTCGTGCAAAATGTGCACAGTTATAATTTACACACTCTTAAATCGTCGAATGCCCACCACAAAAAACAATAAAGGGCCTGATGCTTATTACAATTACAATCTGACGCATTGAGTTTTCCGCCACAAAACCTTAACTACACTCAGAACATTCATATGCACTTAGTCTCCAGCAGTTTTCGGGAAATCAGAAGGTCAGTAGACAATCTCCTTGTCCGAGGGCGAAATTAAATTTTCACAAGCTCATCGGTCTGCGCAAATCCAGGCACCTTCACATTTGCCGTTACTCGGCTCTCACGGTCTCGCTAAAGGCCCCGCTTGACATAAAGGGAAGCAAAATGTTTGCCATTTGCCCAAGTTCAGTGGACCTTCAAGGCGATACATGCACCGGCACAGAAATAGTCGAGGGAAACTCACCCATATTTCGAAGTTACGCCGTCAGCTTAAGCGGACTCACCACACAAGCAGCAATGTCCCTTGGTATTGCTCCTGCCCACTTTGCCAAGAGATGCAGAGAGCCCACAGAAGTCCTGGTTACCATCCGGCAGCACTCGTTAATCCGCCATTTCCACAATGAGGAGGGCTTCCCCTCCTAGACCCTTCCTCATCCACGCCCGACACAAAAGTGAGTTCTCTTGCTCGAGCGGCCGCCAGCTAGACTTGCCGATGCGCGCGCCCCTACCGCCAGTCGATGGAACCAGACCACCCCCTCCCCTCCCGGGCCTACCCTTCCATGGCCAGTGGAGTGGGAGGCCCGAAGAGGAAAGGGAATCCGCTGGCACCGTCAACTGGAGCTTCCAGTATTAATCACCCTAGCCGAGATCCTCGAGACCTCGGGAAAACCAAGAAGAAACCTTCTAAAAACCCCAAAACCCAACCTGGACTCGGGAATCATCTTAATTACTCCTAATAGAAAGCCTTTAAGAGCTTCCACCCCCTTCAGGACAACCCCCTAATTAAGGGTGATCGCTCAACTGTATAATGATGAATCCAGCTGTATAAAATATCAACGAATTTCAATTGAGTGATTTCATATTATCATGTGCTACTATTGTGTAAAAACCTCTGTTAAAGATGTAAACCCAGCAACCATCGGCAATCATCCAGCACGATTCCCACATGTGAAAATTCTGGAGATCAAACCCGGACTGCATTCGCTGTGCCCGCTACACCAACCCAGCCCCCGGAAAGTAATCTGAGAAAAATTGTATCATCATTTTACAGCAGAGTACTAATTGATTATCTTGTTAATTAACTCACCTCTCATATTTTCTTTCCGATGTATTTCTTTCTTGGAACACTGTCTTCTCGACCTATGGCTTCCAGCTACCACCATCACATTTCTTAAACTGAATTATTTTGTATTTGATAGCCAAATTATTTTTAGTTTTGTAGGCACATGGTAAAAAACTTCCTAAAATGTTTAGGAAGCAATTAACCTAAACGCAGTATGGGGCAGTTACCACACTTCCACCTAGTAAATATGCAAACTTTTACAGTTGTTACAATACACGTCTGGTAATTTTTGTATACACTTGACTGTTTTCTAAGAAAAATTTTAGGAGTGCTACCACGGATGTCTGGGAAACAATTCTACCATACCTACTTTCTTAACGCTCCTATACGAAAGTTTGGCAAATTTACAAACTATTTTTTAGAGTGCATGCTTTTTCCTGCAATGTTTCGACCACTTGTCCTGTCTTAGCACAATAGTTATAAACACCTGTATTTAAAAAGTTTTTGTCGTTCTGACATGGCTAATTTCGCAAAAAAAAAAAAAAAAAAAAATAAAACGGCACTGCTAACTATCCTTGAAATATTAAAACACTATTGGAAAAATATGCATCCCCACAAGCTGATGATAACTCAAAACAATCAATGTTCATGCTCACATGAACAGTACGTGACTGGTAGAAACCTTCCTAAACATGTGTGCGGACTTGAGACAGTGCTGGCCATTTATTGTAAAACAAGGGGTTGGCAATAACTCGGCCACATTCCTTGCAGAGAGAGAGAGTGAGAGATAGAGCCTGCTTGCCATTGAACAGGTATTGATAGACAGATGAACGTCACGCGGGCAGGCACGTCGGAGCGAAATTTTGTGTTGGGACGGTAAAAGGGGGGGGGGGGGGCAAAGACTCGTGTATTTCGTGAATATGCACGTACCCCAAAAACCGGGGTGCGGAGGTCCTACCAGGAAAACTTTAAATTTTAAAGTACAAAATTGTGCAATGTAGATGTTTCCGAACAGAAATATTGAATATAAAGCAGCAAACACACAAAAAAAAAATTTTTTTAATAAAATTACAAATGTATTACATATACCCTAAAAATGTGTGTGGAGGGGACACATATTTTGCCTCCCACACAAATGTATTGGGGGAGGGGGGGGGAAACCCAACAGCTCTGGGATTACTGCACATGGCTACTTAGTGCCTGCCTTGCCCCCGGCCAAGGGCAAAAGAGGAATAGCAAATACTTCCAACAACTTGTTTTCTTTTTTCTCCCTCCCAATCAGTCATTGCTCTTCTTCCCACGTAGAAGAATCCCTTTGAACTTATGATTTTTTAAATCATTTTTCAGTTTCCTCCTCCCCCTGAAATTTCTGTGATGCAACCTGCATCATAAACCCCCTGTAGGGCACCCCTGTTTTAATGCAATGTTGTTCAATTAAATAAATATGAAATTTGCAACGGCACATGGGAATTTGACATACAAAATTTACTAACAGTATCGGAGGTTCAACATTGAATGGTAAACAGACTTCTCAGAATTGCCATGTTCATAACATAATTTTCATTATGATCTTTGAAAGAACTGTGCAATGGGAGTGCATGACTGGATTTAGTTTTTTGGACATACTCCATTGCAAATGAATGACTGTCAACGAAAACTAAACAAATAATAGAAAACCATAAATAAGCAGAGTATGCTTTAGTCAGCAAGATTCACACACAACATGATTTTCCAAAATGGAATCAGGTCAAATAAAACAAGGGACAAACAGACCCGATTCCATTTTTGAATTTCATGTTGTGTATGAATCTTGGTGACTAAA
Organism: Medauroidea extradentata; assembly: GCA_003012365.1. Lineage (NCBI taxonomy): Eukaryota > Metazoa > Arthropoda > Insecta > Phasmatodea > Phasmatidae > Medauroidea > Medauroidea extradentata. The sequence goes on along the minus strand of PNEQ01030108.1, from coordinate 48,207 downwards.
ACGTATTCTGCTTATTTATAGTTTTCTATTATTTGTTTAGATTTTGTTGACAATCATTCATTTGCAATGGAGTATGTCCAAGAAACTAAACCCAGTAATAATTTTCTTTATTACATTTAACTTTTGAAAATAATAAAAAAAATTATTTGTTAATATATATGCATGAGTAAAGCTGCATTATTTTTAATTTGTTGTTATTCCACTGTAACATTTATTTCTCATTACGTAAGTTGTCAGACGGAGGTGTAAAACTTAAGGATTCATTCCATTCCCTATTCCAATTATGAAGGCCTGGTCCAGCCAGACCTGTTCTTCTAAGCATAGTCAGTATTTAGTTTCAAAATACTGTGAAGTACTTGGCCTTTTTGGTGCCCTAGTTATCTTCCTCTTATGCATTTATTTTAAATTGTGTGTATTTTTTTTGCTTGCATTTTCTTCTGTGCTCAACATGTGTGTATTTAAACAGCACCCAACTAAGCTAGCCCACAAGCCTCCAGCTTGGTTAGGCCTATTATATCAAAGAGGGTAGGAAGCGCTACCATGTCTGGCAAACTAGTTCGCACTAATTTTTATTTATTTTTTGCTTTGCGTGTACTCATGTTTGAGTAACCCACCGGTGGAGTCCTATTTCATATTTTTTTTTTGTTTTGTTCCATTTTTGTTGTTGCTGCAGGTAAACAAAAAAATGTAAAGTGTAAAGTGCCTGAGTAAAGCCATTTATTCAAAGGAACGCTTTAAATTTGTTTTCACTTCAGTAAATCCCGCATACTTCGAACACCATGAACTTGAACCTGAGATAAGAACTCTGCTCTACCGCACGTGATGCTGCGGTAATACTGCTTCCAATTTTCTTTTTTTTCTCTATTTGTCTGCACATCCAGATGAGTACATGAACAACAGTTAAGGGACCGCCACAATACAAATTAGTTTAAGCACGATTGTGCTGAACATTATTAATACACAAATATTTTTTCAGTGAACACTACGTAATTTTACGGAGTAAAAAATCATAGAAACCATTATCTATCCACCATAGCATTATTATTTTCTTTCTTAATCCATTTTTTTCTCACAGACTCTGGGGGATGGGGGTAAGGAGTTTAACACTCCCCCCCTTCACCCTGTGTACCACTGGCAAAGTAACCATATTTTAGTATGACCTAGGATATTGAGGACGTCATGCCAGAAGGGCGTATCAGCTATATGCTACATGTGGTTATGCGCCCTTCTGGCATGACACCCTTGATATTATTATACTCTTTATACACAAATAAATGAATTCAATCACTACATAATTTCAAAATGTCATGCCAAACAGAAAATTATAAAACACCAAATAACATTTTTAGAACTAAATTAAGTCATATTTGCAAAAATTCTGTTGTCATAAACATACTACTAATGTTATTTGTAAGATTCTAAGGCAGCCATAATATTGTGCATTGATTGCAGAAAATTTCATGACGCACTCAAATAATTTTTAAACATTAACTCTGTAACTTTTTGTATCTGCCTTTTAACTTGCACTACTTCGGCAGCAGTGCTCATCCGCAGTTTCACAAATAAGTGGTGTTAATTAGGTTATTAACTATTTGAGCAAGATTCCCGACCTCTAGTTCTTAGGTAGAAGCTACAAGCATTTCTGCACAGTTAATAGTAATTATTTCCTTCTCCTTGTAGGTGCAAAGAGATTTTACGATTATTAAATATTTTCCATTGTCTTAGTTTTTACTGTTGGCTGGCACTAACACTTAAGTAAATAGTTTTAAATAGTTATGACATAGGGGTGCAACAAATATAGGGAAACTGAGCCCTGCATTTCAGCTTCGTCTAATATCTGTAGTTAAATTGCAGCAGCACCGTCGCAATACCAGAAAAGTAGATGTTTACTTTCTTTTGATTGGTCAGTGGTCACCATTTTCGCTGTGAAGTGAAATGGCATGAAGAATGGTTATGTTTGATAAACTAATGCATTAAGCGCAAAGTGGTCAGAAGCTTTATATTTTATTAATAGCTGAAAGTTATGTCACTTAAGTGTTGTGTTCCGATTGTAAAATATGTTTCTTGTACTGTGAAACACCATTTCCCAGTATACGAGGAGATTGGATTTCAAAGTTTGCATGTAAGTGCAGGCCAAAGCCACTATTTCCTGATCACAGACAGTAAACTCCTGATTATCCGTGCACCGATTAACTGGTTTTGGATTATTATTGAACACTGTAAAACCAAAAATTATTTGCGAAAAAACCTTTTTGGAACGTCAGAAAGTCAACTCCTGCGCACAAGAACGGGTTAACGATATCGCGCAAGAGTGGATTAATGAAATTTCAACATCATTTATTCTTGTTTTTACCGTGCACCCCAGATATACTTTTATTTATTTTGGTTGAAAAGTTGTGAAATTTGTTATTCGTAGGTAAAAACCATTTACCCACTATGGTATTTGAATTATTATTTATAAATTAATTTTTTTTTAAACATTTTTATATTAACATATGTGCTATTTTCGGGTTATCCGTGTTTTCCGATTATCCGTGCGTGGCGCAGCACCAATTGACATGGATAATCGGGAGTTGACTGTAAATAGTACATTCTACATCACAGGAAAAAATCTAAGTGAAAGTAAAACATTTAAAAGGGTTTTTGAAGTTGATGTATGGTTTCATTTTCGTTGCCGTGATTTAAGTTAGGATTTTACTATTTATTTATAAAAAGGGAGTAGTGTCTTTGACTTGCATTTAAACAAACATTTAAACGAAGAGATTAAAAAAAATTATTTATTTGCGAGTAGTACCAATACTATTAATGTCAAACATTATCCCATGGTCATGTACAAATAGAGAAATTAATATATTTATGACGTAGCACCCTAACTACGTAAATAAATAAATAAAATAAATTATACAAACATACAGGCGACTGCAGTTACGACAATCTAAAAAGTTCAATCATGATATTGATAGAAGTCAACATATTGTAATCGAGAGGTAGCAAGGGAAGAAAAAAAATATGCATGCGCAATGCTTTTTCTTTGGTATTTTTATATTTTTCTATTTTTCTGCAGTTAGAATGCAGTGCTGGTGAACACACACACAGCAAATAAGAAGGAAATATTCAGGACCCTTTCCATAGCACTGAGTTACCTCTCTTTCCATAGAAGTAATCCTCGTTGAGTTATGAATACCTAAATAGATCTCCAGTACTTGCAATAACTTGCTATTAATAATAGATAATATTTTCACTTGTGTATGTAGCAACGTTTACAGTTAAGTACATTATCTTACGTCTAGCTTACAGAAAAATTAATTAACACATTAAAACATTAAAGAATGTATTGAGGGAATTGCAACCTGGTGTGTTGTGTTTTCAACTCATTTGTTTATTTCTTACTGTTACGTGAAAAGGTTATAATAATTTTTTTAATACAAAATTTTTACACGTCTATTTCTGAACAAACATCTTCCTTAGTACTGAGAAATGAAAAATAACCTGGAATTGATCAAAATATACTAATCAAAACTAAACTGGTTTATTGTAATTAGGTATATATTGCCTTGCTACTTAGTGTCACTACTAGCACTCACAACCACAGTGTCTTTGATTAGATTATAACTTTATTTAGTCAGCTGGTCAATAAAGCTCATACATGTTCACATTAAGAATAATAATATTGAACAGTTTAATATGAGAACATATCATTATTTTTTTTTTATTTCACAATGTGCAATGAACACTGATAAGTGATTTCTGTTATGTATTTTTAGTTACAAGAGTGCTACTAAGCTGCAACTACTACTCAGTTAAAAAAAAGTTTTTTAAAGTTTATACTCCAAAAATTTTGTGCATTGCTCCCTTTCCCAAAATTAGCAAGCATATTTAAAAACAGGATGTCTCGTGTAATAATTCTAGTTTTTTAAAGTTGTATTGGCTGTCCTTGTGTACAACTGTCTCCACGGAAAAAACATGTTCCCCCATGTCATAGATGATTTATGCACACACACACTTAAGTTAGCTGTCAAACTGTCTACTATATCAAAATAACAAGTATTTTTCAAAATAAATTGGATGACATAGCCTTCAGAATGGACAAAACCTACATGTGACAGACTATACTGCAGTGCTGAGCATGGTTTCTCCATGCTGAAAAATGAATTATGTACAGTACTACTAAATGGGCTACACTTTTCTGCAAAACAATTAGTTTTAATTTTATTATGCTACTGTTTTTGCAACCCATTTGCCATCACTACTTGGCACATAATGCTTTCAAACTACTTTGTCACACTGCTGTACGACAACAACAACAAAAGAGTGGTGTGGAAAAAATTTGCAGTCTATATTACAAGCAACAATTTCCTCAGTTCTCAAGATCCAATGCTCTATAGCACATATTAAACTTATTAGCTTTAAGTGTACAGAAGCACGTACAAAAAAATGGAAGACTGAGTAGCAGTATACAATTTCTTAATTGAAGGTAACTTCACAATGTGATGAAAAAATAATTTTACTGTACTGGGACACACAATAAAAATAATAATATTCACACCACAATCTGCAAGGCAAGAACACATTCATTGCTGTGAAGAACCAAGTCATCAATGCAACTATGGGAAAAGTAGACAGCAGGCAGAAATAGTAATTCTTGTTAACATACAGCACTATGTATTATGTAACATCACATCTAAAGAAGAATGTTATATGTTAGTAACCAAGGGCAATAAGTCTATGTTAGTAACCAAGGGCAATAAGTCTATAGTGTTCAAACAGAAGAACAATTAACAAATTACTATGCTAGCTCATCATGGATTAGTACATTAATTTCAAAATATGTTCTCTGGAATAAAATAATATCAATGGAAGTACCACTTAGTGCAGAAATGTTTTCCCCAAAATTACAACACGTTACAATAAGTCTGTAATTTTGAAGTTGAACATTATAATTAACAAAATTATTCAGAATTTAAATTGGCCTTAATATTCCAAAAATCAACATAAAAAAGTTAGTTCTTACCTCTTCCATTTCGAAGGAATCTCCTCTGATGTCTGGTACAACTGGAAGTAAGTTTTCATTATTAAACTGTGGAACTGTGGCAGTGAACACTTCTTGCATGGCAGTGGTTTCTTCATTTTGCTCGTCTATTCTGTTATCATCATCATCATCTTCCATAATGTGCTGCTGTCTCTTCAAGCTACCTCTTCGTGAGGGCTTGCTGCGATGTAGCACACACACTTGGTCACTGACAAGGCACGTCGGTGTCTGTGATTGCTGCACTGAAGTAGGAGGAGAACATGACAAGACAGCCTCATCCTTCAGACGTGATGATAAATCACCTAATTCTTCCCTAGCCTCAGTTCCAAGTTCTACATCAGACACAGATTCAACGTTTTCCCCAACGTTCGAACTCTGTAAAATATTGGGAGACTCTGACAGTGCTTCCATGGTCACATCTTCGTCGATAGACTCACATTTAGTACGTGAGAAATTAAGAGCACTGAAATTACTTCGAGGTTTTAAACCTTCATCTGCATTCCCACTACCTGACCCTGATGCAGCTGATACTGGACTAGAGAGCTCAGACATATGAGCAGGGTTTTCCATCTCCCAACTGCTGAGGCTAGTGGATGACAACCTCTTATCTAAAACTCTACGGTGATAGTTAGTCTGGGGTGAAATGGCAGTGACAGTAGGGAGCGCAGGACCATTCTCACAACGAGGTAATGTGGGAGGAAGTCTCGTAATCTTGTTAAGCATTTCATGTTCACTATCCCTATCATCAGTGTCACTGTCACTATCGATGCTGGTCATGCTTGCACTTGTTGCCAAGGATAGCATAGAATCTTTGTGAACAAGTCGTTTAATCGGCCCACGTTCCTGCTTCACAGGCGATGTGCACATCAATAGTGAAGAGGGGCTGGACTCAACCTCTATTAGATCTCCGTCTCCACTGAAAGTAAAGGATCGCTGGCCGATGATCATTCTCTTCCGTGGTATTTCTGGCGACTTGCTGCCTTGGCTGTTAAGGTACTCTCGATTTGCTGGGCTGAGCACACTCAAGGCACTGGTAACGCTGGTTCGCTTCATCACTCGACGAGCCACGTGAGAGAATTTCTTGGGTTCAGCTGGAGCAGGTATGCTGACTGGTGTACTCACACTCAAATGTGAGGCAACTGAACTACGACAGCTGCTTTCTCGCTCGTGATCTCGCAACTTCTCCATGATTTTAGCTACTATCACAGATGGTGTGTGAGATGGACCTAAACAAACATGGAAAGGGTCATTAAATATCCAAATACATATATCAGCACAAAATACATTTCATAATGAAACAGAATGCCAGAATGGTAATAGAACAGTCTAAGTGAATTAAAATTAAATTAATAATAATAGTGTGACAACAAACAAAATTATTGTTTTAATAGTTTCTCTTTATATAAGTGCTCTTACTTCCTCCCCTCTAGCAGAAAAACAAGGTGTGACAGGCGAGTCCATTGCTGCTGTAGAAAGGGGTGGAAATGTTAATTTCAACAGTGTTAATTTCAACAGTGTTCATTTCAACAGTGATAGCTGTCTAGTATGGACGCTTAATCGCTGGTTCAAAAATGTTGGTTGTTTAGTTATATTAGTACCTGCATAGTACCACAGATCAATGTACAGTGCCAGCAATATCATTTGGTGTTCTTCCCTCCAGTGTGAGACTTTCCTTGTACTTCCAAGACTGACTTTTCCTTCTTTCTCTATCCTATATTTATCATGGCAAGGGAACACTGTCTGACTTACATGATAAAGTATCATTCACTGAGATATTTCAACACTAAATATTTAAATGTATTGTTGCAGTACGATGTATGGTAGAGGTAAATTTATTTTATTATTTTTTAAATTTCTGATGAGTATTGTTTGATTTGAAATTCAGCTTCCAACATTACTCATTTGGTTAAAGCTACATACAGAAAACTACTTGTCTTAATTTCACAAGATTAAATTTAACAAAGATTACTTTTCAAAACCATAGTGGAAATAGTCATAATGCATATCATTGTGTTAATACAACAGTTTCTGTTTTGACCTGAAAAATAATAAAGCCTTCTTCCCTCCTGCATGAATAATTATCAGACATTTGGCCGTTTCCGATAGTTCGGTAACACCAAATCCCGTTAATGACTCACAACAAGTAGTTACACTTAGTAGCATGTACATCATATGTTACGTCAACATCAACCATCATCCTACCCATTTTAAATGTACTGAAACATTATAAACAATTTCCAGTGCCTGTCCACGTAATGTAAATCTCAAACTTATAGTTGATTTATGTTTTTGTGATGTTGCGGCCATAGGTCTGGTAGTATAGTATTAGAAAAGACAGCAATGGGACATGCCCAGGACGTACTCTATTGGCAAGAAACAGCTCAACTGACCCCCTCCCCTTATGGTTACCTGGCTTTGAGGTTTGTGCACATCACTTTGTCTGTTGTCACACTATATACTTATATCTTACTACTAAATAAATGGTAATCACATATATACACAAGTTATTTATTACAGAGACTAATAATTTTATTCACAAAACAATGGATTAAATACAAAACAGTAGTAAAAATTATGCTAGCAAAATTCAACAAAAAACATTTTTCAAGTAAAATTAGAATAAATGATTAGTGTCACAAAGAAAAAAAAATACTAATTACAATGATACACTTTTATCTATACAAAGACACACACAAAATAAAAACATTTAAGAAGCAAATAAAGAAAACTGTGGTAAATAAATGCATGCATTCAAAAATCTATTACAAATTTTCAGTGAAACTATTATACAGTTCAGGAAAACTGCATAAAAAATGTACATATTAAGTGTACAAATTATTGAAGCTTACTGATTAAAAATAAATTTTGTTACCTGAACTTTACTAATCCCCCCCGCCCCTTCCTCTCCACAAATAGACGCTGTACTTGAATTTATATTCAGCAGTGGCTAACTTCAGGTTTCCCTCCCCAATGATGTGTGCTCCTACCTCTACAGATGTGAGCAGTTATCTCTTAGCACTTGGTCAATATAAAGGGTTGCTATTGGGTTTACTGACCTATATCCCAACAGCTTTTCAGGAAGACCTGTGGTTGTAAGGTGATCTCTCACTTGAAGCTGGCATGACAGGCAAACTTATAAATGCTATAGTTGTTTTTCCAAACTAATTTTTTTAACTAAAGCCATTTAAATTCATGATTCACTTGAAGCTGGCATGACAGGCAAACTTATAAATTTTATAGAATAGTTTTTTCCAAACTCATTTTTTAAACTAGTGCCATTAAAATTCATTATTCAGATTATTAAGGCATGGCGTAGTAATTTTTTTAAATTTTTTGCATTATTGCTGTACGCCAAGTAACTTTTAAAGCTGCACCTGTTCAATGGTAGAATGCCTAGCCTTTGGCCATTGCATATCACTAGGAGTTTTTCCAGTATATCTTGTCAATAACCTGCAAATTTGGGTTTCTTGGCAAGAGTTTTTTCATCGAATTCTTGGCAATGCCTGTCCTTGAAAATTAATTTCACTAAAATCACAGAATGAGGTTAGTGATAAATTTTTTTTTAATGTGTTTATAATTGTCCCTCGATAAGCCAGTATGCAACAATTGGTTTTACATCTTAGATGGTTTTGGTATATGCGTGCTAGTTTTAATACACATTTTTGTACTTTTAGAGTACATATTACGTGACTGAAATAATTGCCACTGTGTAACATGAAACTTTACATTTGCTGTGGTTGTAATTTGTGTTCATATACATACTAAAATGTAAAGGGTATTGCCCATTTACCTATTTCATTTCAATTTAAATTGTAACAATGTGATACTAATAAAAGATATTGCATTGGAAAAAAATTCTACTGGCAGTTGAAGGTTCCTTAAATTCATTGTAATATTAATATAAATAATTTTTTTGGTAAAATATTTTATTTAATTTAAAAATTTGTTAAATTAGTTATTAAAAAAAATACAGGGCCAATATATCTCACAAGCATTGAAAGGCTTTTTTTGGTTCTTTGGAACCAAGAGGGACAAGTAAAAATCTTAAACACTTGTAAATGTTTAAAACACTGTAAACAATTACAATGTACACATCTCAAATTAAGTATTGTGAGAACAATATAAAAAAATTGTACTATTATCCAGAAATCAACTGTTAAACACAACTTTAAATATAACAACTAAATATGAAGTTACTCAGAATAACCTACTAAAATGCAAGTAAACACAAGTTCAAGTAATTTCTTTTCATTAATGGCTACACGTTTTATTTATATGCAGCAGTGCTTTTAACTTAATTTGTGAGTAAATCTATAGAAACCTCATTGTTTCACTTAACACTGTTCTTGTATTTACAGTATGACATGTAATCCTGTTTCTGGATCATATTTACCTCATAATATTTTATTAAACAAACTTAGAATGCCTTACACATGTATAACACATGCAAAAAAGAAACTAAAACTGTGAACAAGTTTTCAAACACTTATTTTCAACACAGAAGCAGATCTGTCACAACATACACGTCAATCAACACGTACATTATGATTTTGTAATCTAATAATATGTTTTACTGCAAGGTACTTTACAAAACAAACACCATGCACTAAGATTCAAAAATTAAACCACAAGCAAATTTAAAAAAAAATTGGAAACATAATAAAAGTTACAAGAAAAAAAGGCACTTAAAAACCACAGACCTTATGATGCTGTTTCATTATTTATAATAGTACATACCATCCAATACACATCAACTTTGCATGCTAAAGAATAAAAAAGTTCCTACACAAAGATGTATTCATAAAACCGGAAAATTTGAACACTTAGGTAATAAAACTCGGAGTTTCAACGCATGGTTTTTCATGTCTTTCTGGCGACCATAACAAACAATTTTCTGATATGGATACAAAGTGACATCAAACTATATGCTCCATACTATTCTAGAAAATGGTGTACAGCATGTGCTACATTGAAGGTAGGTAATTTTACTACCGACTATCAGCTTGTGTACCACAGACAAGGGTTAGTGGCAAATACAGAGCCAGGTAGGATGATTGGAAAAGATCTCACTAGTTCTGAACATCAATGTACAAGAGCAGCAGTCACAAGATTATACTTGAACAAGATGTAGCCTAACTAAAAATTATGTTCAATCCTAAAAGAAGATAACAGTGACCTTTGAATGATCATGAATTTTTAATTTCTTTCCAATAAGTCATGTACATATTCTATATACACAATCATAATTGTGTTGCAGACATTCCAAACCAGGACTGACCCTTGTAGTCACAAGGAAAATTAAATAACATACTAGTATTTCAATAACGCCTATCTTCAAGAACTAATGATGAGAACTACAACTTTTGTACTTAATCTGTTCTCTTACTGACCAAGTTTAACAGTTGTAGTCTCTCTCTCTCTCTCTCTCTCTCTCTCTCTCTCTCTCTCTCTCTCTCTCTCTATATATATATATATATATATATGCAGCTAGTCTCGTATTGTCAGCCACTGTTACCTGCTTCGTTACTCAGAGTGCTAGGTACACAGTAAGTTTGTTGGCAAGCGGGCGGTGCGGGTAGGAGCGGCAAGGAAGCAATGTGGTGTCGAATGTGCAGACAGCGGCGGTAATTCATTCGCATACATCTTGTTGCTCGCCGCATGCCCTCCGAAGGGCCACGTCCCCTGCTCACAAACTACTTCTATGCAGAACATACTTGTGTATTTAATTTACATTGTCTATTTGCCCGCTTGCCACCCACGTGCAGGGCACAGCCTTGAAGTGCATCTACTATGTGCAATTATACACAATTCTGTGGCCTGCAGCGAAATGTCTCCTAAAAAGACAGGCTGTTGTGATCCTTCTAAACCGAAGAGAGATCGAAAAGTCCTTAGTTTGACTGAAAAAATGAAAATGCATTTAATAAAAGACAATACGTATGTCTGTTGCAAAAGTAGAAAGTAGGCCGCAGGTATGGGGGGGGGGGGGAAATGAGTGTATCATACTAACGTCACGAAATAAAGCACGACAAAAATAACATCAAGTGTTTACTACTACACCGAAAACTGCAAAAAGAGAAAGAAATAAAAAAAGTGGCAAGTTAATTTTAGTGTAATCTGTGGCACTGTATTAAAAGAAAATACTGCTAAAACTTTGTCCTTATCCACGTTTACAGTGGTGTAAAATTTTTCATTGACATGTGTGGAAAAAAAATTGCACCAAGTCTATTTTAGTGTAATCAACGATGTCATATTAAAAACGAAACTGCTAACATCCTTAATTATGGTCAAAATATTTCATGTTTATGTTAATAATCTCATTATTTTCTGTAATTTATATGCATGTCATACAAGCAAGAAATATTTACAGACAACTGCAAAATATTCATGTCTACGTAGTCGTAGTTGTGCTTATTGCACTGTTATTTTATGTTTTTAGTTGACAAAGTTAAAGTAAGCATTACACGCAAGAAATAGTTTTATTAAATGTCATTCTATCAACACTTGTCGAGACACACCCTCTCCGCCAAGTGCACGTCCTTGGCAGTGTACGATGGAAATATAACGTGGCGCATCAGGCCGTGCTGTGTTGCGACATTCGCAATGGCCGACCACCTGACTCACCGCGTGCTGTTGCCAAATCACCGCATCCTCCAATGTGGCTGCTGCCGTATCTAATATGCGCTGCATTGCACACGTTAGTGTAATTTTTACGATATTTAAATGTTGTGACTTTATCAACGAATTAAAGATCTGTACTTCGCACAAATATAGGAGTATTTACGGTTAGGGGCAAATTTTTTTTATTTATAAATTGCATATGGTTATCTAGGTTATTAAGGTGTCTTGAATAAACACAGTTTGCGTTATCCACTGATTTATTGGAACAAAATACTGTGGATAAGGCGGGCCTACTCTGTGTGTGTGTGTGTTGTGTGTGTGTACACATACACACACACACTTATTTATAAATTTTAATTTGAAATGTCAGACAGAACAGCAGTCAGCATTTCTGGACAGAATTCAAAATTGCAACTATACTGAAAAAATGAAATAATGATTAAAATTATACATTAATTATAATACAAAAACGGTACTGGCAGATATGTAACATAATATATTTATTAATTGCCATTAAAACAGAAAAGATTAACATTTACTAGGCTGCAAACATTCCCAATAAAAAAAAATATATGTGACAAATTTTTCTTTCCCTCTTCGATGGGGGAAATAAAGTAGAATGTTTTACAGTCAACAGATAGATATGTACATCTTTAAGCTACTTATCTATATAACCATCACACAATTTGAGACGCTTGTCGTAGCAGTACACCACACTTCCAATACCCACTGCAAAGTTGCTGCCACTGAACATGGTTGGGGGAAAAGGGTATACAATAGTGCTGGGTTACAATTCGCTTGCTATCGCTTCATAGGTATCCCACGAAGAAACGAAACTGAAATTATAACATTTAACACATCTTGTACGCGTACCACACCCAAAATATTTAACCGATCAAAGTTCAATAGGCAGGCGGCAATTTCCTTTGTAGAGGGTATTATACAGCTGGTGAAACGTGACACGTGTCTCAATCTGTGTGGTGGTCACTTTGAAACAAGTCTTAAAAATGTAGGTATCTTTTGATAGTTTAAGCATTTTACAATTATTTCCCATTTTTTTTACAGCCCATCGGAGTTTAAGGGGGGGGTGGGGGGGGGGAACTTTATGTTATTTCGCAAACAAATACACAGTATAAACTATGTATAATGAAACAGCACCTTAAGAAAAATGTTGTTAAGGTACACAGCTAAAAAAAAATGCATGCCTATAAAAACACCAACTTTAAATGTAATAATTTTAACTTACATAGGGGTGTTACTTGACCCATTTATAATTGCGCTTGAAAACCAACTATAAGTTCTCAACTGTTGAATAACTACAAGATCCTGAAAATTTTTTAAACAATTACTAAAAAATTAACAAAACTCAGTAGAAAATGAACTGCAATTATTATTGCATCTATTAATAAAACTAATACAACAACAACAACAACAACAACAACAATAATAATAATGTATCGGGAGGGTACCAGAGGCCAGGGCATCACACTGTGATATTGACTGTCTGACTTGGAGCCTGAGGATGTTTGTCATTTTCTAAAAGCTGATATGAAACGAGGCCCAATAATGGAGAAGCAAAATAATGCAAAATATGGGGGAAATGGGAGTGCCCCAAGAAAATCTAGCAGCCAACAGCAATGTCCACTACGCTTCCCACTTGCAAAAAAACTGAGAACTGACCTCGCCGGGAATCAAACCCGGATTACCTTGAGAAATGTGGACTGAGGCTATCAGCATGTCAGAATCAACTATAGTAAAAACTGTATGTGTAAGTGGTAAAGTAGCAGACACATAAATCACATCAATTAAAAATTTGTTTCAATATTATAAAAAGCCCAAAAAATGCATATTAAACTAATTAAATGGAGCATATTTATACAAGTGTGACCTAACGTATGTTACTAAAGATTTAGAAAAAAAACCACCAGTTGAATTAAGGCATATTGTTCAAATTTTAATTATTGCTTACTGTTACTATTAGAGGTTGTTAGATACATTGTGATTCTAATAATTACATACTCCCTTTTAAGCAAAACTGAAAGGCACTATGCTTAGTAGCACAGCACACATATTTAAATAAAAAATTTATACTGGAAATAAATACTGGAAAAATTATGCAAAAAAAAATTTTTGTGACAAATGTTTGGATCTTAAATTCTGGCAGTAACTTACCTACAGTTTTAGCACAAAGGTATTTTTAAGATTTGCATAAAGTACTGTGCTAAACAAAGCTGCAGAAATAGCTGTATTATACACTTGTCACTTTGTTTAAAAGTGCCTAAGTCAAACAACTTGAAAAATAACCACAGAAAATTACACTACAACACTCCACAATAAAATGACTGTAAAGAACTAGTTTGGTGCTTTACATATAAATTTAATTTGCAACTAAAAATGGCACAGTAAAATAAGTACATAGCACAATGCGTACAGGAAGGCTATAAAAAAAAGCCAGGAAATGGTGTTTCATGTCATTAATATGACATTTGGTTCATGTTGCTGCATTCATTTCAGTTATACACTTCACTTCTTGCACAAACTTGTTCAAATTCTCCTTTTATACATCAAAGTACAAAATGTGACTGACTTGAAGTGGCATTCTGGATAGTTAAACCAAAAATATTTTAATACAAAGAACTGTCAATTTTCTGATATTTTTTGTTGGGAATCCTGTAGAGGAGACTTACACTCTAGAGCACCCACACGGAAAAACTACAAACTTTCACATCAAAATGAAGAAAAGCTACTTTATGTGTTGCGCTATATTACTACTCGGTAAACCACTAATTGTTTTCCGTTTTTATGCTAATGGTAAAATCAGTCTCTCTAAATTATTATAAAAAATGTCCTTCATAATAAAATTTATAATGTACTTCTACTGTGTATATTCTAGATAAAAAAGTGAATTTTCAGTGCTGAACTTTAAGAGATCCATACACTACCATTTACTATGTGACAGTGCAGACATCTATCCTCTTGAACGGGGACTGAGAAGGCATATGAACAACAACAAATGGTTTTGCTAACCATGTGTCCTATTTTATAGTCATGTCACTACCATAAACATGAAACCAAAGACTTAACTGCCTACAAATGTTATTTGTTGACAGTGAAACTCTCAATATCTATGTAAAAAAATGTTTCTTAATGGAAACCATTTGCACATATATATGTAACATCACTTTTCGCAACTCATACAATTTTAGGTTACCTGACACCAAACAGCAGCAAGAGTGTAATGTACAATTTGACATGTGATTTGGGTAAATCTATTAGCATTGTACGTTATTAAAGTAAGTCACCAAATCGTGTCTAGTAGAGTCAAAACACCATGTTAGGCTCATTGTGTCCGAAAAAATTATACATTTATGGCAAATTTTAGGGTTTATTTCTACCATATTTAGTATTTCTTAAGTTTCCAAACATTAGTACTGTATTAAAATCAAAAAACTTATTCACTCAAACATTTGCCAGTATTTGTTTGTGTTTGGACAGTGCCACATGACTGCGTCACTTAAGGCAAACAGAATAATTTGGAAATGTAAATGTGTTAGTTTATTTACTTCAAAATTAATACAAGTGTTATTTGTGTCTTTGGAAGTGTATGGTCACAGAGCACATTAATCGGGGATCTCCCGTTTCCCCTGCCCATTCATTCCGGCGCTGCTTCATTCTCACCTCATATCACCCTTCACAAATGCTAAAGACCTTGATTGTTAAGTGCTGACCAAAATCACTCACTCACTCAAGGAGCTTCACTGTTGCTCCCAGTAGCAGCCATAGTTTGCGTTCCGCCAACGAGCCACCCTTACGCACACATGGAGTGCTCTTAAAGTCTTCCTGGGGCACATCATTTCTTAAGGCACATTCATTTAGTTTACAACAGCAAGTTAATTTACTGGGCCCCAGGAATTGGCACATGTGTGAAACAATTAACAAGGATGCTGATTTAATACCAGTAATTACAGCATGGCCTTTGACCCCATTCACAATGTACATTGTTTCAGTAGATGACTATGACAACAATATTGTTAAGTGCTTCATGACTGAAGAATATTGAGTAATTATATTGTCTTGAACACTAGTTCACATTTTTATTCCCTGTAGGTTGATTAATAGCAACCAATGTAACATTTTAAGTGACAGTATCCTAACGACGAAACATCTCAGTATAATGTGTGTCTGGGGAGCCAAAATATCCCCACACGAAGGATTTTCATTGTTTAAGCAGGCTGCATCAACCATATTTCCACTTGACAATAGCATGATCCAGGGTAGGCCCCATAGTGATGCAGCCCAACCACCCATTCTCCGACTACAGCTGGAAAAACCTAAATATTTATGTATTCCTATTTTCCTGATCATCTGGTCCACGATGATGTATTTAATAACTGCTAGGTGAAAACTATGCGTTAGTTATAAAGAGCATATTTGAGATACACAGAATATTATTTGTATGTTTTCAGAATAACTTGCAGAACTGTTTATTTCCATGTGTTTTCATTCTGCCAATTCATATACTGCATAAACACTAAATGGAACAACTTACAGTTTTGTAGTACAGTGAACCCTCGATAACTCTGACTAAATGGGGGAAGAAACTGTCCGAGTTACGATTTGTCAGTGTTATCGAGGGGCGTCCGGGAAGGTGGGGTAATGAGCCATTAATCACAGAAACGCTAAGAAATTAGTACACTATCATTCTTACAAGCAAAAGAGGCTGCAATAAATACTGTTTTGTACGTAACTATTGCATAAAGTTATGGGAGGTCCGCCATGCAGTGGGAAAATTAACGTAACGTGGAGGACTATAAAAGATTAAAAAGAATGTCAAACAATGTGGGCAGTCAGATCTTTATTTTTTATGCTACTTCTGACTGATCCTTTTTTTATCTCTTTCTAGAAGCTGGCACCAAGGCACCCTTCTATCACATAAAAGTTTTCGTCTGGCTGGCGACAGCCAATGTGTGTGCATGTGTGAGAGAGATAAGAAATGATCGTTGGAGATAAGCTAGGGAGGTTGCGAACGGAAGTAGTCAAGGTCAACCGGTACAGTCTCATCACAACAGCAATACAAACACCGCACGTGATCATACGCATCTCGCACAAGATGTTTACATTGAAAAATACCTTACGTCTGTATGTCACAGCGTAGGGGCAGCAGGCAGCTGCTAGTCTGATAGTTACTCTACCGTCCTACAAAGTTTCAAAGGTACAAAAATAATTGTTCTCGTATACACGAATAAAAATGGTACAGTAATTAACAATCCTTCTGGGTCACTGTACAGACATATGTGAACACATTTTAACAATACGAATATTAAAATTTAATTTCATGTATGTAAATTGCATCATAGAACGCGTAATTTACAGCCTTATTCTTACACAAATTGTGATATTATAAAGCAATAAAATTTTAATCATGTTCTACAGAGTTAAATAGTAGTAAAAACATCCAAAAGCCAGGCACAAAAATGTTAAAAACAGTGCATTTAAGACCATAAATTGAAATGTATTGGACAACTGTCTCAATTACTATTTTGCTAGTTAAATGTGCTTTGTTTTCAGCTGTGTCTTGCAGTTCTACACCTCTCACAACAACTACTCGTGATCTCTACTGAATGTACCATCTGTTTACCATCTGCTCCAGATTTGTATCATTCAATCATTTCAAATGTTTCTACAAGAAATAGTTTTTCCCAGGGTCACTTCATTTGAATATCTAATGAAGCCCAGAGCAACGTAAATCTGAGCCTCTCCCCTCTTTTTTTTTTAGTTGTAGTTATGATACTGTGCACGTGTAGACATTCACACTTCTGACATGTTGGTTGCGCTGTCATAGCTCTCACCTCGGCACTTTTAAATACATTTCACAGCAACCGTCAAGGTTTATTAGGAACTTCATAAAAGCCCATTCATCTTAAATAATAATTATTTTTTATTCAAACGCAAGAATGTGAGGCCTCGGGCAAATTTCCCTGTTCCTACCCCCTTTTCTATCCCATCAAATTGACTAAGTCACAATTTTTTCTACATCACGCCAGCCTCCATAACATAGTCAGGCGTCACGTCGGTGTACTGTGCGAGAGGCATTGGGTTTGAATCCCGGCTCGGGCATGGATGTTTTGTTCTTTTACCACCTGCATCGGCACTTGAAAACATTGTTGTTAAAGGGGCGTAAAATCCTCTCACCAATTTTTCTAAATCGCAATACAAAGCAATGATTTTAAATTTTACTTTTTAATGTTTGGAACAATTTCATTTGCAACCCTGAATTCATTGCACATACCAGAACAAAATAATTTTCCGTTTATGTATTATTGTAACCCGTAGTTACAGTCATTTTACAAGCACCATACTGAAAAGTTTGTTTACGACACATGTGCGTGCCTGGCTCGCTGGGCGAAGAGGGAGGAAAGATAAAGAAATGAGAGGTCCGCCTGCTGCGTCGGATCTTTACTTGCGCGTCGCGCGCCTCGTTAGCAACATTTTACCACACGGAACTTGAAAGATATTTACTGTGGGATTATTAAAGGCTAAGTAGTGATGGACGACTACGTTATAAAGTTTAATACTGTTATAAAATATAATGGGATGAATTTAAATCCAGCAGAAATGATTTTGTACATCTTTTAACCAAAAAATTATTAATTAAAAATTAATATAATTTTCTTTTTTTAATTCTGTCCGAGTTACTCGAAGTGCAGGACATCGAGGTCCGAGTTATCGAAGGTTAACTGTAGTGTGATTCAAGCAAACGAGCAGGGTCAAATTCACCAATAGGCCCGGGCCTAAGGCGCTACTTACATAGGGGCATACTTTTTTGTGAGGAAAAAACATGAACTTTCATCACTATTTTTAATTGTGCCAATATGGCAACCAACAAAAATGTTATTGGCTTCGATGTTCATGTTGTTGACTAATGCTTTTTCTATTAGTATTATATGATCTACGGTTTGCAGTAACTTTTAAATACCTGCATTAGAGTCACATTGTTCTGTAAATAATAATAAGTTTGTACAAATTTTACATTTATGTAGTTATCAAGTGAAAAGATTTACGATACCAGTACAAAACCATACATGGCAAAGCTGTTATAAATAAAACCATTGTACTATTTAATTTGCAAGATTAACACAAATCATATTGATTACATAATATACTTTTATTTCATAACCCTCTAATCTCATTTTCATAATCATGTCAGTAACCATTTAAAAATATTTTAGAGTGTACAATATTCACATAACATGTACATTATTGTGGCAAAATTGTGAAATAAATAATCTTGAGTACATGTCTTAAATATTGTGTACGTCAATAATCTCAAGTGGTCCAGTACATCAACTCGTATTCATTACAATTACAATATTTGAAAACTATTATAGTAATTTTATTTTTAACCTACAATGGTAAAATTTCTTTAAGATAAACATTACCAATTATACTTATCAATATCCTATTGTTTATTTTACATAAATTTTTGCTCCAAATTTAACAATGTAGATAATGTATAATGCAAAAGTTATTTTCTCCATTTTGTTTCTACACACATTCAGGTTCTATGCTAGAATTTTGTCAGTACTTTCATATTAGCCTACATCTTGTGCAATACTAAATTTTAATGAGCTAGTACACAAAAAAGTTAAAACACAAAAATGTCCAATTTTTGTGGTCATGTCACACGGGATAGGCCTACAAAAAAAAAATCAAGCAACTTCTGTACAACACTTTTTTTTAGCAAGTAATATTGCACAAGTAGCCACAGCAAGATGTCAACTACTACACTAAACATTTAATGAACCACAATACATTTACAGAAACTTTAACCACTGTGTATTTACAGAAACTGCAACATGTCAACTACCTAGCACAAATGTTATTTTAATATGCACTACTGCTTTAATTATATTTTGTAACTTACTGGTAGCCTACCTCCTTAATGATAAACAATGCATCGGATCAAAATAGTTTCAACCTGAAGTCCATAGCTAAAAACTACCACCAGTAAAATACAATTTTCACAAAGTAGCTACGTAGAAGGGTCAAGAGAAAGTTGATCAGATGTGTCTTTAAACTGTTATGAATCAATTAAATACCATACACAAAATAATAAATATTAAGAGGTTCACTTAACAAATTTTAAAACACTGTTGAAAAGAATTACAACTAAGGTGAGCCTACCAAATAATACGAAAATTAACATATTTTTGTAAAGTTTGAGATCAACAAATATACATCACACTGTATCACAGACACTGGTATAATATTTCAAAATACAAAATAAATAGTATATTATCACCCGTACAGCGCATATATCAGTTAAAACCCACCAGTAGTTCACTTTATACACTTATAACTTACCACATACATTACATACAGTAACGAGCATAATTATACATCAAAACACATTCAAGTATTAGGCCAAGCCATACAGCATTAATGCAAACAAGAATTTTCAGATGAACTGTACAGTAACTTTCATTTTTCCATGGTCACTAGTCAGTAAAATTTTCAAATATAATTTAAAAAGTTTTACCTATTTAGATTGATACCACTACTGTACACAAATGACAGAGGGGGCTTTTCTATACGCTCCACTGGCAGTTATGACACTAAAGAAAGTAAAAAATCTAAACTGTGCTATTCATGCATCTGATGGTTCCCTTAATTTATTAATGTATTGTATATAAACTGGTTTAATAGGCCCTATTAAGCAGATGGTGGTTATGAGGTTTCTATTGATAGTCTCAACAAAACACCAGCATTAAGAGCTGGGTTAGCCTTCTTACAGATGAACGTTTCCATGACAGTCACCAATAATCAAACAATGATAGCTGGAAACCAAACTGTACCAGATGTTTCTTTGCTTTAAGGGCACAGCCTAGCTTAGAGCTGTGGCGTAATCAGTCACCTTTAACACTATCACTTTAGGATACATACAGTTTTTTTGCACTGAGAAAATGAGAATATGGCAGCAGCAACAAAATGTGGAAAAAAAATTTATGAACGTGATTTGCAGCATCCAAAGCCAACTTAAATATTTTTAGATTCTGAGGATAATATAAATTATAACATTGTAAACATTATTAGTAAGGAATGGAAATAAATGATTAATTCCCTGGAATTGTACAGAATACAATTTGGGAAACATCACATTTTGTAAAGGCAGCATGAATAGAAAACATGATGTCTGACAATCAACCCATCACCAAACATACGTGAAGGTCTGCGATAAGAAAGGTGAAAAGATAAAGCTATATTGGGGTCCGAGTTGAAGGGGGCCATGACCATAATCTTATACTTGCACATAGTAAGTGGACAGCAGAGAGAGGGTCCCACCAAATCTTACGTGTACCGGCAACCAACATTTCTGTCGTCCGCCTTGCTAACGGCAATTGTAAATTCTGGGTTAGCCTTCTTACGGATGAACGTTTCCATGACAGTCACCAATAATCAAACAATGATAGCTGGAAACCAAACTGTACCAGATGTTTCTTTGCTTTAAGGGCACAGCCTAGCTTAGAGCTGTGGCGTAATCAGTCACCTGTAACACTATCACTTTAGGATGGATACAGTTTTTTTGCACTGAGAAAATGAGAATATGGCAGCAGCAATAAAATGTGGAAAAAAATTTATGAATGTGTTTTCCAGTATCCAAAGCTTCACATGCTGCTGAAAGACCTAACACGTAACTACTGCATTGTTTGAGATTATGAGTCTACATTTTTCCCTAAAAGATTCTGTTATGCTTTAATTAATAAATGGCTGATCAGCTTCCCTTATTGACGAGGATTATGTTTTCAATATGTTGGTGAACACTAAATGTAGAGGCTCACATAAAATAACCGAGTGACACATTTTGGAAGTAGTTTGCTGGACCATGGGCCCTCCTTGCTCAATCCACGGGTAGGTATAGAGTTACCCATTCAGAAGGATCCCATGCAGTTGAAATATTAACTGCAATGTGGGTCTGTAAACCATGACTGCCTCACAACCTATATTCAGCTATCAGAAGTAAATGCTAAGTGGATGTTTTTTATTCCCAGGATTAAAATACTGCTTTGAAATAAGAGAGCCACTAATGTCCGGGAAGTCAGCAGAAGCTAACATTTAGTTTCTGAATTGGCAGTGTTGATGGATAAATATGGCAGTCACAGCAATATTCTGAAAGGTACTTTCAGATACTCCATTTCTCACCGACATGTATCAGTATCTAAAGTGTATAAATGGTGCGACAGTTGTGGATGGTTCATAACTTATAACTTTGCTGTGTTTGCAAGATGGTGTACTTTCTTAAGTAACCAAATTTTCAACAGCTAGTTAGTACTCAGGCCTCCAAAATAAACTATGTGTTATCTGGCATTTAATAACACTCCACCAGATTAGCTGATTTTGGCCATAGACGTACTTCCTGATACATATTAGTACTGTACTGATGAAATTTATGAGCTGGGTCTACTGGTACACTGGCCCCCTTCCACTGCCTCAGGGAAAAAAGGGTTACGATGCCTTCGAAAACACACTAATTTACTGCACAGTCAAACTATTTTTATAATGCACGAGTTATTCAAACCACATTAAACAATGAAAGTGAAGATAAAACATCTATTTTTTCCAAAGAGAAACTTTAACACATGGAACAGCAAGAATATAATGTAATGTAAATGTCTCGTGAGCCTTGGGGATCAACAAGTGTAGGCAATTATTTAAACTGTCAAGCAAGACTGCAAAGGGTGCACGACTAAAAACACTATAATTTTCAAAGTCAAAGCACTTACTTTGCCATGCATACTGCCACTACAATTATATTAAAAAATTAAAGAAACAAACATTCTGTATGGAATTCACAGATATGCACCGTAACACTAACAGCTGATAATTTTTTTTTATGAATTCCACCTAAAAAACTGAATTTTTGTTAATACTCTATATGCACAACATATTAACACTTCCACCAAGTCACCAATTTATCATGGCAAAAACAGTTATTCTGAGAGTATTTGACAATGTAAGCATGCTTGTCATGTAATTACATAAGGTTTTTGAAGTCTGCATATTATGTTTCAATTTGATTGAAGGATATAATAAAGGTAGTAGAGATACTGTATATACATACCATGTACAAAACCAATTGTCATACTTCATAGGAACATAATAACTACCTACATGCACTACAGTTCTTAAACAGCTAACTTGTTGTGTATTTCTAAACAATTTTTATTAATCCAATTTAATGTTTGAACAGATTAAATTTCCATTTTTTAACACTTCCTTGCATGCTTAAAACTTATTTTAGTGGTCCCTCACAATTAGCAAAAAAAGGTTTCAAAACACGTTTAACGTACACAACGTAACTATACGTAATCTATTTATAGGATTATCTTTAGTCACAAATCTATATTACATATTTAACTATACAAATTCTGATAAGTGAGTAGAGTAAAAAAGGAATGTGTTGGCCTTAATGTTAGTTGTACCTTTATTCAGAACTATTTAATAACAAGAAGTTAAAATGGAATGTGTTGGCCTTTACGTTAGTTGTACTTTTATTCATAACTATTTAATAACCAGAAGTTAAAATGGAATGTGTTGGCCTTTACATTAGTTGTACTTTTATTAAGAACTTTTTAATAACAAGAAGTTAAAATGGAATGTGTTGGCCTTTACGTTAGTTGTAGTTTTACTCATAACTATTTAATAACAAGAAGTTTAAAATGGAATGTGTTGGCCTTTGCGTTAGTTGTACTTTTATTAAGAACTATTTAATAACAAGAAGTTAAAATGGAATGTGTTGGCCTTTACGTTAGTTGTACTTTTACTCATAACTATTTAATAACAAGAAGTTTAAAATGGAATGTGTTGGCCTTTGCGTTAGTTGTACTTTTATTAAGAACTATTTAATAACAAGAAGTTAAAATGGAATGTGTTGGCATTTACATTAGTTGTATTTTGTATTCAGAACTATTTAATAACAAGTAGTTAAAATGATTACATAAAAAAAGTTACATTACGGTATATAATGTAAATTCATTCAATAACGTATGTACAGTAGAACCCCTTACATTAATTCCGTAATTTTACATGTTCCCTTATTTTTCACCGGTTTTCTCTGGTCCTACGTAAACCTCAAACACAATTAAGTATTATTAGTTTACAATGTCCTGCATTTTACAAAATTTTTTAACAATACAGAAGTGTAAAAAATGGTATTTCACATAATTTTCTTAAAGGAGACACAAACAAAGGCACACTTCATAAATTTAAACTAGATCATACAAATAAGCACTCCTCAAATTTTAAATAAAAGTACATATAACAACTCAAATCCACACATTTCCTAAAAATTAATTACATGCCACAAATGCAAGTTTAAATTATTTTCACCTCACAGTTTCCTTTATATGCAGTGTTAAAGTGCATAACTTTCTATACAAATGTACAACAAACAGAAATTACATCAATGATCTAAATATGGTTATGGTCACTTCACTTAATCCTGTTTAGTTTTACGAAGCAGTTATACAAGATCAAATTAAGTTCCGTAGCAGTCTCTTCGTTCAAAGAAACCTAGTTACACACATAGTTTTGAATGGCATATCTTTTCTACAGCTCTTCTATTGACGGCTGCTTCAAGTAACGAGTTGTGTAACAAATAGGGTTGTTCTATGTGCGACATTATGCAAATGTTAAATTGAATGGACTATTACATTTAAAATGTTCACATTGTTACAAATGGACAACAAAATCATAGTTAGCTAAAGTCTAATAAATTAAATGTCACGGATGTCGAGCGTTAATGTGATGATATTACCACGGTAAATTTCAAGTTTAAAGTTTGTTAAGGTTAGTATTTTTTTTTTTTAAGTTTAGGTGGGTAAACTCACAAAGATATTTAGTTTTAAACGTGATCAAACATGGCCGCCAAATTTGTTCAACTTTAAATGTTTCAGCTCTCTTGTGCGGCAATGGCTTGGAAGAACCAAAAACTGCTTAAGATGGTAGAAAATTTGTCATTATACTTCTTAAACAGTAAAATAAAATGTGGTACAATTTCTTACAAAAAGTTTCATGGACAGCCAGAATCACACAGGTTTTAATATCAATACAGTATGTAGCAATTATAACATACAATAACACGGTAGTGTAATAAGATAGAATACACCACAAGACTGAATAAATGGTAAACATTAGTCTTCCTTTCACTTGAACAAACCATTATGACATTCTTAACATTTTGAGGCCTGTTACAGCACAACGAGTTGAGTGTGCTTGGGCAACCTATCCCCTGAGCTTACATTGCTTGTGTTCAGCAGTTTATAGGCACTGTTGTGCTTAGAACATGTGATTAGTGGGACACTATAAGTGTAGGGCACTAGGCAGGCAGCAAAGTGCAGACCATGCTGCTAACATGATGTAGCCCACATCAGACATCACCTACTCCTCTTTGACAAGTGAGTGCTGGGTGGAGGAGCAAATGGAGGGCCTACCATCACGTAACCAGCCAACCACCCCTTACCTTATTCCTACCTCTAGCCAGCGGGTACGTTAACGAGCACAGCCACAACTGAACATGTTATGCATCAGTAGACTATGTGCCAGTGGTAAGGTATCAGCAAAATATGCTAAAACACTTTCAGATTTGAAATAGCCTCACAAAAAATATTTTAGTCCTATAAAGTCAATATTTACAACAGGATATAGAGTTAAAATAATTTTCTTTGGAACTCATTCAAAACTGAAGAATATTTTATACACAAGTACGGATACTTGCGGATAATTGTTCTGCAGTTATTTCACAGGAAGGTTTCATTTGTTGTGCAGTTTTCGAAATAGGCAGTTGACCTTACGTTTGGTTAACCTACACGTAGCAATCTAATTGTGAGATGTGGTAACAAAGGAGACAAAAGCATCACTTTGAGGACATTGTTGCTGGACACTCACAGGCGTTTCGGTGGAGTAGCCAGTTTTGCAGTCCATTAGGGGCCCGCCCTGGCATGACCTGAAGTTTGGCTGTCTCCACGTACGGGAGCAAAGTGAAGACGCCGTTTTGGGTGTCCCATTATGGCAACCATTTGTTCCTTAACCAATCACAATTCGAAAAAGTTTGTAATAATGTTATCCGGTCCAAGCAATTTTATTGTTAATCAATTTTGTTCCTTACATCGCTAAGTTGCACTACTCTGAGATAGTTTTATTGTTTAGTGGCACACCAACACAAGTGTCCATAACCTCAAAACGCCTTAGTGCCATAATGGAACATCCAAAAAGCCGGCTTCAACTACGTCACAGCAAGGCATCTCCTGACTATTCCTACCTCTACGCCTGGACAAGACCAAAACACTCGTGTGTGTATATATATATATATATATATATATATATATATATATATATATATATATATATATATATATATATATATAT